>VDFB02056791.1:0-25877 GCA_007258455.2 Sequoia sempervirens
CTAGAAGGAATCTGGTAAGATAACCAAATGCTCAAATATTCAATGGTTAGTATTTTACATGCAATAAATTTGGTCATATGGATTCTCAATGTAGAAGCAGGATGAATCCAAGTGGACCATCATTCTTAGGTTATTGCTTTAATTGTAATAATTTTGGTCATAAGTCAAGTGAATGCAGAATTATGATGAACAACTTTCATAGAGATGTCAGATGTTATGCATGCAATAAACATGGGAATATTGCTAACCAATGTAGATCAAGGAAAAATCAATGGAACAATAGGTTTGGATAGAGAAATGGTTTGTGTTACAAGCGCACCCAATAAATTTAGCCACACACTACAAGATTCTATTTAGGCTGAAGAGGTCGATAAAAAAACATGCAGTAGGATGTTAAGGGAAAAGGAAAAGTCACTACAGATGTAATCGGGAGGAAAATGTAGAATAAATGGGTGAAGAAGGATCTATCTATTGAAGGAAATCTGCCTGCACCAGAATCTGCTTCTGGTAATTCCTCTAGGAATTAGTTTTAGGCCTTTGGCCTAGGGGGAGTTGTCAAGAAAATCTCTTAACCCTTTGTCGATAACTGACACTGGAATGTGGATAAATCCAGTAAGTGCATAGATTCCTTTCAAATATTGTTCAACCAATTAGAATGGTATCATGATGTGGAGATCTACGGAGAAGAATTATGTCTCAATGCATGGAGAGCTTGGGGTAACTAGATGAATTAGGGGTAAAGCTTTTATTGCGACAAAGGGTTGAAGTGTGCGAATGATAAAAAGTCATTTTTCTCTTTCATTTGTCACTTTGCATTTTGAAGAAAAGAAGTTTGGAGAGACCTAGAGTGAACTTTGCTGAGTTGTGGTGAGATTCAAGTGTGAAGAAGATCCAACGATCAAAACTTTGATCCGACGAAAAGGTATTTATCAGAAAAACCAATGAATTTGTGAATTTGTAAAAATGGCCACTCCATTGGTAGTTAAGTCAAGGATAGACCCCGTCCAAAGTTCAAGTGGCATCCTTATAAGTTTGTTGAGACCAAGCCCCTAAGTGAGTTTTTGTCTATACCGTACGGAGTCTTGCACACTGAAGACATTAGGGCTTACATACATGCCAATATTGAAGAGTTAGGGAGCACACAAATGCTGAATTTGTATTCCAACCATATAATTGGAGAGGACTTCACTATTAAGCCAGAATACAAAACCCTAGAATTGAAGAAGTTCACACAGTTTGTGAAATTTCCCATATTTGAGGAAAGTGAATGGGTGCGATATATTTTAAGCCAAGTGCATGTGGTTGAATATACCTTTCAAGATTATGAAAGAGGCTATAAGCATTGTCACAGGTCTAAATTCCTTTGGTGGACTGCTAATTTTGAAATCTATAAAGAATTAGACGGTTACTAATGCAATAGGTGCACAATTTGATAGAAGGGCAATAACAATCAAAGACATTGTTGAAGTGGATGTGAAATTTGCATCAATAGTCATTGGCTACAAGGTCTACCACTCCAGCCGGGATAATTTAGTATCTGGTACAACCATTTATGCAACCTATTAGATGGTAAAAGAAAATGCAGATTATGACTTGTGTGAGCTGCTTAGAAGTCAGTTGATGGAGAATCTCGGTAAGATTAAGAGAGACACAAAGAACTCTTTTAAATATGGTAATTTGCTACTTTGTTTGTTCTTTTATTTCATGAGTGAGGTTCTGGGTGTTGGGAAAGTTCCTTGGAAAAGTAATCAACCTGTAATTGTGCAAATAAGAGATATATTATTTGGAAGTGATGATTGTTAGACTAGAAATACTACCCTTTGGGGGTACTTCAAAAAAAATTAGAATATGATGCATGCCAGAGAAAGAATTCCTACCTCAATTGTAGAGAAGTACAAAGATACAATCTATTTCATGGTAGATATTGATCAATGCCATATGGAAGCCGTTGATCCCAGGATGATATGGATTATGCTTATGGAATATCAAGTAGAAGAGAATGTCTTGAAGATGTATGCAAAACATTTGTTGGGCATGCCTCTGGATCCGGCAGAAGAAAGGTTTGGATCTTATGTAGAAAAGAGAATGCAATTCCATAATCAATTACAGAAGCCAAAGATAGTCAAAAGAGTAAGGAAAGAAGTGGAAGTGTTTGCATAAAACATGGGCATACCTGTGGAAAAATTGAAAGAATCCAAAAGAAAGAGAGATGAAGCTGAAGCAATAAAAGAGTCAGCAAGAACCGAATCTGCTATTCCGACAGGATCCTCCACTCATACTATATCAACAAGGAGTTCCCATCCGCTCCTGCAACCAAGCTAGTTCATGTGCAAACCCAAGATAAGGGTTTTGGTAAGACGAAGAAGAACAAGAGATCAAGAACCTATGAAGCCATCTCAAAAAGTGAAGAGACTGAGTTAGATGAAGTTGTGAAATAAATGAAGGCTACCGGCGCTCAGGATACCAAGGTAACCAAGATGAAATCTTCCAATGAGGAAGAAAAGGAAAAGAAGAAGGAAAAAATTGTCAAACTAGGTATGATAGTTGAAGAAGTTGAGAATGTTGTTGTCAAGGATAGAAACCTCAAGCCCATCTATGAATGGTATGAAATGTTTGACAAATCAGGTCAAAGAATTCTTGAAGAGGCAACAATAAAACATATGAATATTTTCAACAAAGTTCTTGTTGAAATTATGTCTCGTTTACCTAAGAGTTTGTATGATGTTTTGGAGTCAAGAAGAGTAAATGCTAGGACAGAAGAAGAGTATATGAGAAAGATAATTCTTGCAGACTTGTGTCTGAAAAGGTCTATTGAGGAGATGAATTCACTCCTGGACAAATCCAAGAAGGAATTCAAAATCAAAATAAGGGTGAACAAACTTATGATCGGTGAAACTGGTGTTGTTGCTGATGAAACCAATAAAATCCTGAAAGCATTTTTGTCAAGAAACAAGATCAATGTTGAAGATGTTGTATCTGATCTAGTAAATGAGGAGGTGAATGAAGATACTGAGGATAATCAAATTCCTCTTGATGTGGATAACATAGAAGCACCTATGGTAACTGAAGTTCCTAAGGATGTATTAGAAGGAGATACCAAATGAAGAAGTTGAAGCTCCTAAAGTCAATTAGGAAATAGTTACTATGGAACCAAAAGTTGAAGAAGAAAAGGTTCAGGTTAAGGAAATCCCATTGGAAGCAAGAGACACTGCCTAGGCAGTGAAGAAATCTCTGGTGGAACAACATGAAGAATTTGATCCTAAATTGGTTGAAGGTCCGATCAATCTATCCACCTTGTCTCCAATTCAGATAATGAACGTCGCATCATTTGCACAAGTTAAGGCCAGTGAGAAGATTTTGAAGTATCACATTAAGGACAGTGAATTGTGAAGTCTTGCATCTAGAGTTCTAGAGAAAATCATGCCAACTCATGTTAAGGATCTGTCCAGTTCCTCTTCCGGTGAACTGAAGAAGCTCATAAATTTTGTAAGTACTCATTTCGAGTCTCTTGAAAAATCAGCCATGGTTAAAGTACAAAAGGAGTTTGATGGAAAAAGATTTAGTTGGTTGAAAGAAGTGATTGCTAAGGATAAAACTTTGTTAGCCACCTGTATGAAAAGCATTCAATATTCTATATATGAAGATGGAAAGGCCTATAAGTCATGTTTAGTTTTTTCCAAATTCACTAAAGACAATGAGAAGAAGGTGAAGGATCTTGAAAAACAATTGGCTACCATTTCTGATGCTTTTGATCTATTAGCCGATAATGTTGGTGAGCAAGGTCAAGTAATATCTCTACTTGACAAAATAAGGAGTTTGAAGCATGAAAATGATAGGATTGTAGGAAGAGCATGTGAGCTCAGAGGACTAATTGGTCCAAAGATTGAAATAATGGTGAGTGCAATAAAGGAATCCAAAGATGTTATGGCAGTTAGTGACCCAATGAATCTTGAGACTACAGAAACTCAATCTTATTTGGTTTGTGGTCACATAACAATTATGGAGAGTTTGAAAAGGGTCTGGGACACAAATTTGAGCATGTTGAAGAGAGATTTTGTAGATATTTTCCAATTTGTGTAAGTTACAAGTTCATGCCTGTATAGTTTTGAAATTTCTGACTTTCCCAATTTTTCCATTGATGTTAAAAGGAGGTTATGCGATTGAAAATGTATATTCATCTTAGGGGGAGTTGTTTCTAAAGGTAGGATTAAAGATTCTTTTTGAAGTTTTTGTAATTGGTGAGTGTAAAATTCGTATTTGGTACTGATCTGACACTTGAATCATTTTCACTAGTGTTGCCATCAATTCCAAAGGGAGATTGTTGGAAAGAGACACTACAAATATACTTTGGTGTTGTCATTGATGGCAACCCTAGTCGGTGATTGATCCACACATAATCATTTACTCCTATCGGCAGACAGATTGAGGACAGTCAGAAGAACAGAGCATCTAGCAGTTTTGTGTTCTTCGATTCTCATACATATTTTCTATTGTTATTTTGAGTTGTGGATCTTATGGGAGGTTGTCAGTAGCATTTGTTAAAAGGAATTTGGCGGTGCTGGCATGGTTTGGTGCGGAGTTAAGGTTGGATTTTTTCTAAATCTAGGTGTTTTGTGGCCCAACCAGGATGATTTTTAAGTGTCCATGGATTATTTGAGGAGTGTTTACTCAAATGTTTTTGTGTTCGATTATTTCTATTTGGGTCTGAGCTAAGTTGTGGTCGACCATTGTGGATACGAATTGAATATTATTCATGATTTGAGTCATCGTTTGTAAATATTTTTAAGTTTTATTGAAGTCAACATGTTGCGATTAAATTCTTAGTCGCTTGAATATACTTATATATATATATATATATATATATATATATATATATATATATATATATATATATATATACATATATATATACCTGCTATATATATATATATATATATATATATATATATATATATATATATATATATATATAAATGTTCAATTATATCATTTTATGTATGTAGAAGGTGTTTCAATGCATGTTGTGAATATCAAAAGGGTGATTGAGCGATTTATGCATAGTTTCACTTGTGCATTAAATATTTTGTGGTGCAAGTTAGAGCAGAGCAAATCAAAAGTGCAAAATCAGTCAGAAGGATAGAAGATGGAGCCTACTAAGCTCTTTGGAAACTATAATCAAGCATTTGTATGAATGCTATTCTCTTAGTTCATTCTCTTGGATCTAATCCAAATCTTTGAAAGGAAGTGTTCCCTTTCTATTTTTGAGCAATGAGCTCTAGGCAGTGTGCTTGAATGAAAGTGCATTCCCATTTGTAATCCTTTCTTTTGAGTATACTCAAAAAAATATTGTGGATTGACCTCCACCGTTGTTTTTCCCCTAACAGGGTTTCCACATAAAAATCCTTGTGTTATGGTGTTGTGGTTGTTTGCTTTCTGTTTCTGCATATTTCTCTTGGTTGAATGTTTTAAGTGGGTTAAAGATCAGAATAATAAATCTAATTTTTGCAGAACATTGATTCACCCCCCCTCTCAGTGTTGCTTGTTTCCAACTCTATTCACTACATACATATGTACACAAATTTTAATTCAATTTCATGGCAGTTAAATTAATTAATATTGTTTCAAAATGTCACAAAAGCTAATAAAATCTTATCGACAGAGGTAATATGGAACAAATATTGACAAAGGTTGGGTGGGTAAACATAATGGTCAGTGGAATCCAAACAAATTATAACACTGACATTACTAACAAAGTGTTCCTTTGGTTGTGGCCTTTTATTAGATTTCACATAGGTTTTTGACATTGTGGATTTAACATAGGTGCTTTTCTATGCTGGCTTCTTGACATTTAATTCTCTAATTTTTTTTTCATCACTTCTACACTATGCTCATATTCTTGCATACTCAGTATGAATTTCATTGTAGTTATGCATTATTTCTTTCCAATTGTATGTTTGGAGGCTTTGAGTAGTTAAACATTCATTCATTTGTATTTTTGTGCAAGATTTAAGCATATGAATTATCTTTCTTTCTCATGTACAATTATCATTCTTCCTCTACCAACCACTTATCTATTTTAAGTAACAGATTTTTGCAATTAGCCTTCGCATATTTCTCTAATTAACATTCTTCCTTGGCTAGCCAGTTATCTATTTTTTAAGTAAAATATTTTTGCAATTATCCATGACACTCCAAGAGGCCACATATTTCTTATGAGTGTGAGGGAAGAGGAGGCAAGTTGTTCCTTCATTTGAGGGTTTCCAACCAAAAGAAATTAAAGCATGCCAAAACTTTCACAGAGCAACAATAGGAAAAAAATCAGATTATTTTCTTTCTTCAACCCTCTTCTATATTCTGATATTCATACAGTAATTGTCAAACAATAGTTTAAAAAGTCAGTGAAATAAGAAAATTTCCACTAAAATTGCACTCTCATACAATGAATTTAGTGTTGGGAAAACATGGTTTTCACATTACTGAAATCCCATGTTTTCACATTTATTTAATCCTTAAGCAGAAACTCCATTCAAATTTTCTTCTAGCGAAGAGTTAAAGTGAATAGTGAGTTTTGAGAAAGCTAAATGTGAATAAATGGATGAGAAAATTTATAAGAAAGCAAAAGATTCTTTTAGTTTAGTTTTTTAATAATATTTTTATAATGAAGAATACATCAATTGAGTCAATTGGTATTACTCATCCTTGAAAATTTGTGAATAGTTTTGGATGAAAATTTTAAAATTTGAAATTTCTGCAACTTTCCTTAAATTTTAAATTTATCTCTATTTCAATTTTTGAGTCTCTCATATGAACATTGAGGCAGTTGTGAAATTCCTATTGAAAATGATAAATTGATCATTTAATAAACATCATTGCTAAATTCCCCAATTTATTGTTTTAATATCAGTAAAACTAATTAAAAGCCTATTAATTTCATTTTATTTTAAATAATGATTTCAAATTAGTTGCTAGAGATGAATAATGCCCAAGATAAGCATTATATTATTTTTTAAAACCATAAGAGACTAGTATCGAAGTCTTAAATCAAACAAAATATATTTTATAGAATATATTTATTTTTAAAAATTGAAATGTGAATTTTAAGGAAATTTAGGTAAAAAGATTAATTAAATGATGAAAATTAAAAAATGATATTTCTATAAACTTTAAAAAATAAGTTGAAATGTACTTAATAAAAAATTATATATCATTTTTTAAATAACGAATTAAAGAGTATGATTTAAATTTTTTAACTCAAATAACATAAATGATAAATTGAAGTGGACAAAATTTGAATACTATTTTTATATTTTGAGGATCAAGACTTATAGTTATAAGATTGATCTAATATTTACATAAAAAATGAATGTAAAAATATGGTGAAAAATTATACATTTAATGAATGTGGAAGTATAGGTATATGTATACACATTGATAAGATAAGATCTATTAAACAAAATAAATGTATTTAAAAGTAAAGAAAAAAATGAACCCAAATTTAGGTAAAGAGAGATAATCAAATTATATTGTAACTTTAACCCTATTAAATAATTATTTTTAAATGTTTTTAAAACTCATGATTATATATTAAGGTTACAGTTATAATTAATAATTCTAGAGATAATTAATTCTAAACTTAAATTTGACATTACACTCATATTTAATATCAACTATTTGGAGCATGAGGGAGGATAAATGATGGCGTTCGCGTGCTCTGCAAGCCAAGCTAGGGCGGTCGTGCCCTAGCTCGTTCTCTGTGTGTTGCTTGCTTCTACGTTGTGGGGGGGGTTTTTTGAAGCTATCGGGGTTGTGGTGGTGGGGTTTTTTCTTTTCTGGAGGCCTTCTTGCTGCCGTTTGGGTGGCTTGTGGGTGGAAGGGTTTTGATCCTTCCCTTGGGGTCTTTTCTTTTTTCCATTTCTTGCTAAAGTGTCCTGGGGGTTTGCATGCCTGCTGGGGATCTTGTTTTTTGCTATGCCGGGTGGGGAAACATCTGGGGTTAGCCCCAAATTGGATTTCCGTTCAGCATTTGGTTCGAAGCCTTCGGCACATGGAGTGAATGTTTTTGATAATACGCTGTTTTCTTCAGAGATGGAGATGAATGATCTAGGATCGGTTAATGGTTCCCGAATTACGAAGATTAATGGGTGTTTGGAAAGATGCAAAGAGCGACCGAAGCTGATTATCCTGATGGAAATGCTTGTAGATGATATTGAATACTATTCAAGGCACTCTTTTTATTGCAAGTTCATGGGTTTGAGAGTCTCGCTGCATTTTTTTTTTTTTTTTTCTCAACGGACTTGGATGCCGGAGGGGGAGATGGAGATTAGGCTCCTTGCGAACAACTTTTTTATGGTCTCTTTTGATTGCATGGCAGATCGGAATAAGGTCTTCGAGGGTGGCCCCTATTTTTATAACCAGGTGGGTTTGTTTATCAAGCCATGGCATGCTGGCTTCAACCCGACTGAGGAAATACCGAGTCGGTTTCCAGTTTGGGTTCGGTTGTCGTGGTTTCCAATTGAGTGTTGGCGGGATGACGTGTTGCATTTGGTGGCTTCAATGCTCGGTAAACCTATTGGGTCTTCACAACAGACACAGTATAAAAAGGTAATGACTTTTGCTCGTATCTGTGTAGAAATTGATTTAAGCAAGCCACTGCCAGATTCTGTTGAAGTGAGTGCTGGATCATATACTTGGGTTCAACAGCTAGATTACGAAACCCTACCTTTTCGGTGTCATCTTTGTCATGAATATGGTCACTTGCAGCGTAGGTGCCCTAGGGCTAAGCCTATGGTGCCCCAACCTTCTCAGCCTTCTCGTAATCCTCCTAGGACTGATAATGGTAAGGAGCCTATTCCGGGTGATGGTAATGGAGATGATGGTTATGTCCCTGTTAAGGCTTGCAATAGGAATCGGGGCCAGAAGCGGACCTTGAGGGAGAGGCAGGATGATGAAACTTTTAATAGGTTTGAGGTGCTGGATGATCTCAGCCAGGAGGAAGTGAATCCGGGGTTGCTGAACTTGGATCAGGGAACTTTGGGTACAGGACAGGATGGGCCACCATTGGAGGCCATGCAGGATGTGCAAGAGATTGGGGTTGGGCAAATGGATACAGATCAACAATTGATTGTCCAGACTGAACAAGAATCTTCTATTGGAGCTTCGAAGAGTGGTGGAGGTGGCTCCCCATTGCCCCTGAAAGGTGGCAAGGATGTGGGAAGAGCTCTTTGGCCTCCTCTCGTTTAGGTATTCAGCAAAATGAACTGAAGAAAGGGGTTGGTGACAGGACTTCCAAGCTGGGAAGGAAAAAGGATATGGAGAAGATTAAATTACCTGGGGAAACTTTGGTGGAGTCAGGGTCAGTCAAGACTCTTGATTCACATTTTTCATGCCCCCAGAAATGATTGTTCTCTAATGGAATGTAAAGGGGCTTGAGCAGTGGCCCTCGAAAACAAATTCTATGGTCCCATCTTCATTTTTTTCGTAGCTTAGCTCCTTACCATCTGTGGGTTATGGCTGGCAATTTTAATGCTATTGTGGAGTTGTCTAAGAAAAGAGGTGGAATTCCTAGGTTGGAGCCTTCTGCTCTGTTATTCAGAGATAGCATTTCTGAATTAAATCTTATTGATGCTCTGCCAAGTAATGGTCGCTTCACTTGGAATAATAGGAGAATTGGTGAGAATTGTGTTGCTGAGAGGCTGGATTGATTCTTGGTTTCCTATTATTGGGTTGGAGACTTATGGTCCACTCGATCTGAAATTCTTGATTGGAGAGGTTCTGATCATTGGCCTATTAAGCTTAGTATTATCTCTGCTCGGGGGCCTCATTCTCCCTCATTCAAGTTCCAGCTTATGTGGTTACGGGATCCTACTCTTCATGAACATGTGGCTGAGTGGTGGCGGATTGGTAGACCAACTTTTGGTACGGCAATGTACACATTCTCCAAGCTTCTTCAGTTTTTCAAATATCAGCTTAAAAAGTGGAATCGATAATGTTTTGGTAATATCTTTCATGCTAAGGTTGCTGCCCAGGAGGAGTTGAATAATATTACGCGGTTGATTCATGAGAATGGGGCCTCTGAGGATCTTCTAAGGGAGGAGGCTAAGACTTTGAAAGTGGTTGAGGAATTTGAATTGCGGGAAGAAATCTGTTGGAAGCAAAAGGCCCAGGTTGAATGGTTACAGGAAGGTGATAAAAACACCGCCTTATTCTTCAATTTTGTGAAGGACAAGAGGCATGGTAATTCCATTCCTATTCTGGTGAATGATAGGGGTGAACGTCTTGCCTCATTTCATGAAACCTCTACTGAGGCATCTCAGTATTTTGCTACTTTATTTAGGGAGGATTCACGAGGGGGCTCTATTGAGGAAGCATAGGTTCTTTCTTGTATTCCTCAGTTGGTCTCCAAGGAGGCAAATGAGTATCTAATGAAAGATATCTCTCTTGATGAGCTGGAGGGGATTGTGTTTCAGACGAAGAAGGGTAAAGCTCCTGGTTTCGATGTTTTCCCGATTGAATTTATTCAGGAAATTTGGGATATCATAAAGTTGGATCTTCTAGCGGTTGTCCTTGAGTCCCAAAGGAATAAACAGATGCTTCGTGCTCTGAATTCCACCTTCCTTTCTCTCATACCCAAGTGTGAAGGGGCTGATAAGTTATCTCAGTTCTAGCCTATCTCTCTTTGCAATGTGGCTTATAAAATCATTTCAAAGTTATTGGCTGAGAGATTGAAGAAGTGGCTTAAAGTGCTAATTTTAGAGGAACAGAGTGTATTTGTGGCGGGTTGACAGATTCTTGACGGGGTTGTCATTGCTACGGAGACCATCCACTCCATGGACAACTCCCATGAGAAGGCTATGTTCATTAAGCTTGATATGGCTAAGGCTTATGACAGGGTTAGATGTCTTTTTTGTAGAAGATCCTTGTTTCTTTTGGTTTTGGTGAGGAGTGGATCCAATGGGTCATGAGCTGTGTCACGTTTGTTTCCTTCTCAGTTTTGATAAATGGAGATCATTCTGAACTTTTTGGTGCCTCAAGGGGTTTGCGCCAAGGGGATCCTCTTTCTCCGTATCTTTTTTTGCTTCTTGTGGAAGGCCTTGGACGTTTGTTGAAAAGAAGGGAGGAGCTTGGCATCATTCAGGGTTGGCGATGGGGTGGAGACTTGCCTCCGCAATCTCATTTGCAGTTTGTTGATGATACTGCCCTGATGGGGATGGCTACTATTAGGGAAGCTACTAACTTGAGGCAGGTGTTGGACATATATCTTGTTGCTTCAGGATAATTGATTAATGAGGAGAAGTCTTCCATATTCTTCTTCAATACACTGACCCCCATACAGAGAAGAATTGCTAATATCTTGAGGTTTCAGATAGGGGTTCTCCCTTTGACATATCTAGGTTTCCCAATTTCTGTTCGCCATCTTCCCAAGGGTTCTTGGCAGAATATTATTGATAAGCTCCGTGCAAAAGTTAATCATTGGACCCACAGATGGTTGTCTTTTGCGGGGCAGGTTCAGCTTCTCAAGTCGGTGGTGCAGGTTCTCCCTACCTACAGATGTATGCTTCAGGTGGCTCCAATGGGTTTTTTGAGGGAGTTGGATTCTCTTGAAAGGCAGTTCTTATGGGCAGGAAGTTTGGCATCTTCCAAGTGGAGCCTGGTCAGGTGGGATGTTGTGTGCAGCCCAAAGCAATTTGGTGGTCTTAGTCTTCGACAGTCTACGTTATCTGGAGTGGCTGTGGCTGCTAAGCTATTTTGGAGATGGTGTGTGGAACAGGATCAATCGTGGGCCAGGATATTATCTCATAAGTATTTCTCGGGGATTCCACGACAGGATCCCCCTCGTTACCCTCTTGAGGGGAAAGGTTCAGTGATTTGGAATACTCTTCAAAAGGGCACAAATCTTATCAAGGAATGTTTATTTTGGATCTGTAGATGGGGAACTGAAGCTCTCTTCTGGTCAGATTCTTGGGATGGATTCCCTCCACTTACTTCTCAGTTCCCCAACCTACTTCCTTTGTGCCAAAGATTTCTCGAGGCTGGCTGGGCTAGGGTGAGTGACTTCAAGTCTGTTGCTTCTTTTGGTTAGTTGGAGGTAGCTCATTGGAAGGATCCCAGAGTGGCCAGATTTGGGACTTGCGGAAGAAAGTGTTGAGCTTCACAAGATTCTTCATAGTAGGAGTTGTAGTTCTCTTCTGGAGGAGGATATTCTTGCTTGGACCCATAATCCTAAGGGGGTTTACTTTGTTGCTTCTGGTTATCAGGTGTTATTAGCTCAGAAGCTAATTGGGGTAGAGGTTCATTGGTGGAAAAGGGTGTGGAATAAACTCTCATGGCCTAAATGCAACTGCTTTGTTTGGACTTTGGCTTGGAATAGGTTCTTGACTTGGGATAACATTCGTAAATGGGGATTTCAAGGACCTTCAATTTGTGTTTTGTGTGGGGGAGTAGAAGAGGATTCTTTGCATTTGTTCTTCTGGTGTCCCTTTGTTGTGTAGCTTTGGCATTGGTGGTGGGAGGTGTGGAAGATTCCTTGTATTCATGCGTGCTCTTTGGTTGAATTTTGGGATAGTATGGGAAGACCTCCTTCTATGGCTTCCTTTTTGCAGGAAGTTTGGTTCGTGGGCCCTACCTTTCTGCTTTGGTAGATTTGGCTGGAGCAGAACCGCCGAATTTTTCGTGATCAGAAGTTGGTGGGTCGGCAAGTTTGGATGCGTATGCTAGGAATGGTGCAGGAGTCTGTTTTAGCTAAATGTGATGTGGTTTTCTCCTTGGAGAGAGGTGATGCTGAGTTGGTGGCTAGACTGGGTCTTCAAGAAATTCATTCATCTTTTGTCAGTTCCAGGAACTATAGGCATGGGAAAAAGAGGGTTCAACGGGTTGGAAGGAGGTTACCTCCTCCCAATGGATTTTTAAAGATCAATACTGATGGTTCTTCTAGGGGAAATCCTGGGCCTGCTGAAATTGGTGGGGTTGGCAGGGACTTAGCTAGGTCGGTGATTTTTCTATTCTCTTTACATGAGGGGGTGAAGACTATTAACTTCATGGAGGGTCTAGCAATTCTTCATGCTATTGAGAGGGCCCTTGCTTTGGGATGGAGAAAGGTTATTTATGAATATGATTCACAAATTTTGATTAATCTCTTGAATGAGCGAAAGATATCTGATATAAATTGGCAGTTGGCTTTGGTGGTTCAGCAGATTCTTCAGGTTAGTTCTCGGATGGAGGAGGCATCCTTTGTTCACATCCTGAGGGAGTGGAATCATGCTACTGACTGCTTGGCCAAATGAGCCTCTAAGCATGATAGTGGTTGGAAGGTTGAGGATTTGGATCAGGTTAACCTTGAGCTACATCTGGATTTAGACCGGTTCTTGGAGGAGGATAGGAGGACACATGGGGATAGTTGATGTTGTTTTATGCTGTGGAGTTTTTGCCTTGTTTTATGGGGCTAGGTCCCTTGGTTATTATTGTAATGCTCTTTTCTGATTTCTAATAAAGTTTTTACCCCTTTGTTTTCACAAAAATTCTAAACTTAAATTTATAAAATTATTAATAATATTACAATTTTAACCCTAATTATTCACCATAATTCAAAAATCATTGGAATTATGGTTAGAGTTAGAGTTAGGGTGAAGGTTAAGGTTAGGATTACAATTAGGGTGAGAAGTAGAGTTAGGATTAGAATTAGGGTGAGAAGTAGAGTTAGAATTACAATTATAACTAGAGTTACTATTAGGGGTAAAATTAAGTTTACAATCAAAGGGTTCAAGTAGGGTTTACAATTATAACTAGAGTTACTATTAGGGTTTAAGTTTACAATCAAAGGGTTCAAGTAGGGTTCAAGGAAGAAGCAAATTGATTCCTAAAGGAGTTCCATGACAGGTTCAGCACTGGTCATGAGTCTGGACCTTCTACCATGCATTAGATACTAAGAGTCGGGTATTACTGGCCGATGGTCTTCAAGGAAACTCATGGCCATGTTTTCTCTTGCCACACATGCCAGACTGCTGCCACCAAAGAGAAAAATGTTGCTGCCCCACTACAACTTGTTCTAGAGGTGAGGTCGTTCACGCAACGGGGTTTCAATTTCATTAGTCTGATAAGCCCTCCATCATCTGCAGGCCACAGGTACATTCTTACCGCTACTAATTATGCATTAGATGGACAAAAGCAATTGTATGTAGGCAATGCACAACTAAGGTGGTTATAAATTTCTTAGAAAGTTTCATTCTAAATCCCTTTGGTTGTCCTTATGCATTGGTATGTGATAATGGACCTGCATTTGCTTCATTAAAATTTGTTGGTTAGGCCTTCAACTATGGGATAGCCCTTAAATTCTCATCCAACTGCTACCCTCAAGGCAACGACCTTGCTAAGTCCACAAACAAGAACCTGATCACAGTGATCAAGAAACTACTCGATAGGAATCCCAAGGAATAGCATACCTAGCTCCTCTTCGCCCTTTGGGTAGACCGCACTCACCATAAGGCTGCCCTTGGTGATTCCCCATTTCACCTCATCTACGATTTAGAGACTGTATTTCCTATCCACCTGAAGATCCCCACCCTCCAATTTATCAACAAATTTTATGAAGGTGGTGACCGTAGAGAAGCTCGGTTAGCTGATCTCTTGCATTTAGAAGAAGTACGAGACCATGCCATAGAAAAATTTTCTAAACACCATGGCATAGTCAAATGTTGGTTCCATCATCGAGCTAAGATAAAGGCCTTTAGAATTGCAAATTTAGTCCTGTACTAGGACAAGGCCCATGAATAGAAAGGGGACACAACAAATTCGACAAGTTTTGGCTTGGCCCCTTTTAGATAGCTGAAATTCTGGGAGACAATGCTTTCCGCCTAAAGACCTTAACTGGTGAAGAGGTCCCATTTTCAATCAATAGGCAGCACCTGAAGCATTACTTCCAAGCTTGAGCTCTGTCGAGCTCTCCTCTATAAATATTTGTACATAGGTTAGGTTAGGTTACTTTTTGGTTTGCTTGCATTTTGTCATTTTGTGTCGGTCTATTTTGCTTGTCTCCTGGCTGTTTTGTTTCGAAGAGGGTGTCATTTGTTCTATTGTGGTGGTCATGCTTATTCAATGAATGGTTCACTTTGTTGGCCATCCTTAGTGTTCTTTGGCTAAACACTCATTCTCGATTATTGGTCTATGAAGGCTTCCTAGGAATGGTTTCCTCATTTGAATTTTGTCTTAGAACTCGACCCTTGGTTGGATCCTTTTACGCACATCTCAAATCTTGCACAAAGTTCATGTTAATTATTTCCAAAGAACTATGTAATGGCTACTGTGATATCCTAGTAAGTGAAAAATATTAAGTTTGCTCCAGTGGCCACTGTGGTTTCCAAACCCATCATAGGCTTCAGTGCTTACATGGTTGAGCAAAAGATAAGTAAGAAAAAGAAACATTAAAAGAAATATCAAAACAAAAGCAAAGAAAGAAAATTTTGAAATCAAGCAATCGTATGGGTGTGCGGGTAACTCTACCGAGGCTATGGATGCCTGGCTAGCAGTAGAGCAATATCCACAAGGCCACAACGACAACTCCATCAGGGTTATGGATGTCTAATTAATAATGGGGAAATGTCCAGGTTACTTTTGGTGTCGGACGATTTATGTAGCTTGCTTGGTCGAATTAGCAACCGCTTGTCACAGTTTCACACAAAGGAATGAATTCACTACACACACACTTTTGAGATGTCTTGTGGATTGACCCAACTAAGGACCATGTTCTCCTAGTTCATGTTTGGATATCGGCCCCTATTCTTTGAAACTAGAGATTCTGAGTTCAGAATGAACACTTACCCTCAGAACTCTCAGGAGTGTTTCCCAACAAGTCACCATTTGTTGTGCCCTCAGCACACACACCCTATTCAAGAAGAGTACCCTCTTTTTCTTTTGCCTTGTTGGGTTGTTTTTGTCTCTAACTCATTTTGCGTTCCCCCATTTTGGTGTCCTAAATGGTCAACATGCCTCCAAATTCCTATCTTAAGTTGACCATGTTTCATCCCCTCCAATTTTGCTAAATCCTGGTTCTTTGCGGAGTTTCCTTGGTAGTTTGCTTCTGCCAGCGGCCTCGAGGCCTGGCGGACCCATCCTACCAGGTTTCCATCATGTGTTCATTGTCCTAAATGGTTGAAGGCCTTTGTCCACATCACCTTGAGACCCAGCTTCTTAATTTTTTTCCCTTACGAATTGCGTTGAAAATGGATTGCCTTTGTCCCCGTCGGGCCCAATCTTTCTGACTTCTCTGCCCGGGTTTCTACATTGACTTCGTTATTTTTTATGGCCAACCTGCAACAACGTCCCACCCTCTAGACCTCAAACCCCCCTTTTCCATCGGTTTCCAAAATTACAACTTTCAAATGGCCATTAGGTTGCATCTATTCGGCGCCCGGGTCTCGGCTTTGCAGCCGTTGTCCATGAATTTAAACTCACCAACCATCTCATCCTTCATACAGGAATTAATAGGCATATTAAATGTTGATTAGGGGTATAAATATTTGGTTCAACCTGTCATTTTCATATGTCAGGTTAGCCAAAAGAAGTCAGAACAAGTCTAGGTGAGTCCAGTGCCTTCATCACTTGTCGCCTTCGCGCCCACTGCCCTTGTTTGCCGATCCTTCGCAGATTTCACAACTTCTCTCATCGGGATTTTGAGGTAAGTTCTTTGTCCACCTTTCCATGGGGTTCTTTTTTGCTTTTATGCTTAAATGATAAATGAACATGGGCTAAAGTACTTCAATTTGGTAAAATAAGACCACCTAAAAAACCCATGTGATGGAATTGTAAGAAAACCTCTAAGGAATCCTCTAAGACAAATTTGGAACTTTACATTGTCAGCATTGTTCTTCGCACAAGGTGTTCATTCCTTCTAGGCTTGGGCCTTCTCCTCGCCACTGAAAAACTTAGAAAACAAACATCAAATGACCAAATGGCGAGATGCCCTCTTGGGCCCACGACCTCGGACCTCCTTCGATGGATCGTTGTTGAGCTTAAACTAAAACAAACTCGGCCTCCTTCTGTGTTTCCCAGGCCTGGTCTTATGGGATTCTATCCTTAGGATGCTACATCACTTTCTCCTTTTCAAATGACATGATGACCCCATCCACCCAAGCCCTAGAGCCTGCCTCGCCTATTACCGTTTGGGTTAAACTGGCAAAATGAATTGTTTTGTCATGTCCTCGGGCCCTGGTTTGCGGAGTTTCATCTGCGGACTTTCTTAGTGGTTTTGTCATTTCCAAATGGCCATCAGGAAGCATTCTCCCATCTCCCAGGCCCCAAAACTCTATTGGGCATAACGATTGATAAATAATAGACTCAAGTTCCTTCACCTACCCAGGCCCATGTCGTCAGACTTCTGCCCACAAAATTTTTTCCCATCTCAACTGTCCTAAAGAGGAAAATTGAGCCTATCTTTCCATCCTCTGAGACCCATTGTCCTAATCACCTAGGACTTAACAAAGAAATATAATAGCCAAGCTCGATGTTGAGTCTGGTTCACTGGGTCACTCCTGTTGAACTTCCGCTCAATGCCCACCGTTCCAAACTGCAATTCACCGACGGCTTCCCACCCCTTAAGGCATGAGCACTTAAAAGCTAAGAAGAAACATTGGTCACCCTTCAGCCTCTTGGGTCCCAAACCTTGGGACTCTAACCTCAGAAGGACGTTTCACTTTGGTTGTTCCAAACGGCAGAGCCCTAATAGCTTTCTTTCCTTGCACCTTTGGATGCTCAAATTGAGATCCAAATGACCCTTAAATTGAAAACCAGTCTCGACCCACATGCCCAAATTTGGCCCTTTGCTAGATGAGCCTTTCAAACCATCAAAATTTAGGGCCGGGAGAAGCCACCTAGATTTCCCTATCCTGTTCACCCTTTAGATGGAATTTCTGCTAGGGAATTCTGGCCCCTGGGCTCAAGTTGTCCAAAATCCCTCGAGTAAATTGCTAATGGCATCTTGAAGTAAAAGTTTGATTTTATGAATGATGTATCATCTAGACTTCATCCACAGGATTTTTACTAACGTTTTTGTTTTCATGATTGGTTATTCTCATCTTTCCTTTGTCTGCAGGATATATGGAACTAGGTGCAGGACCCTCGAGGGAGGCTCTAGAGAAAGGTAAAGGGAAAAAGTCAGGAAAAGTTCCTCATGGGAAAGAGGACAAAGACCAAATGAAGTACCAATTCTAGGGAGAGCCTTTGCACTCAAAAATCATTACAGACTAGAAGGAAGTTACATATACCAATATCAACCACATCGATATTAAGGAATTCAAACGAAGGGTCAGGATCCACCCTAAGACTAACAATGCAAGACTAATCGGAAGTAATGGAATTGCTAAGGTTTTGGGCTTTCTATCATCCCTTGTTGCTCCTGAGTTGGTCATGCTTGCAGGCAAGCATATCAGCCTAAAACATGAACCATAGTTGACAAAGATGGAAACATCCTTGCTGATATGTCAGGTGAAGCAATAACAAACAATTTCCACATCCCTACCTTCAAAACAATGGAGTTTCCAACCATTGTGTAATGTAAAGCAATGTGGGACGAGGACCCAGGTGGTTGTAGGAAACTTATAAACCAATACTGGCTCAAGGAGAAGAGAGGCAGCGTTGTGAAGGTTCCACAAGTGCTCTTCTGCAATGACTTTCACAAGCACTACCATGACCTGGTCACCATGCTGAGTAGGGTAATGGGCCTCCCCACTGCAGCATACTTTCAAGAGTGGATGGTCTACTTCATAGATTAGATTCTCTGTGGGCAGGAGGATGTTACTACAAAGGCCTCATTCTAATAGGGGGCATAATAAGTGACTGCTTCCACGAGCAGTTCATGAATGTAAAGAAGACCTCCAGATTCTACATGACCTCCTATCTTGTTTACTCACTGGTCGAGCAAAGGCAGTATGTTGGGTTGTTCAGGGCACCTGATGAAGAGCCAGGTCGAGCATTGAAGGTCTATGATAGATACCACTAGCTCCAGTTAAGAAACTTTAAGAATGAGTATTGTAGAGTGAATGATGCCTTCGTGGGTCACATTATCAGATTACTTGGGGGAGACTTTGAAAGGAGGGTCTCTCACAGTGCTCGAGTGTTCTTGAAACAATAAACTTTCTTTTTCATCCAGTACCCCAAGTTCACCTACATTCGAGCCTAAGGTTACACAAAGAGGCTGAATAAGCTACTATGATACCCCAACAACCAGATTATACTATTAGAGCTCTCCCGAAAACTACAGCATGTGCATTTGATCCTCAGCAGTAGGCATCTAGCAGGGATCCCTTATCCCTTAACTTTTAGCTAGGGTATGTACAAATTGTAAACCTCCCAGTGTGTTGGGAACTCTTAGAAGGAACTAGCAGAATATCATTTTTTCCTACACACTTCCTGCCCACGAATGGACCTGTATGGGCATGTACGAAAGGCACTTGGACCAGGGTACACCCATTTACATCATGTAGAATATTTTTGGGAAAATTGCCATGATGATAAGGAGGTGCGTGCAAGGCATTATATGCATATGACTGCATACTTTGTAAGAAGGGTGAATTTGTTTCCCATACCTAACTAAGTTGAAGAAGATGAAAGTACCGTAATGGACGCCAAGTACAGTACAGTCACCAACTTTCCAATTCTTGTGATAGATTGAGATGAGCAAGATTTTGATGACCTCGACATTCTAACCAAGCCTGTTGAGGCTCGCACCAAGGAATGGGTCAATGGGAAAGTAGCCCAATTAAAGCAACAAGGGGTTGTCCTAACCTACAAAGGGCTCGAGAGTGAACCCAATGCCACAGATGATGTTGTTGCTATAACCTCAATAGGAGAAACATCCAAGTCTTCTCCACTCACGAGATCAAGGAAAAGGAAAGAAACATAAAAGGATGGGAAGCATCATGGGACTACCTGCGATTCAGGAGGACCCCCTTCGTAAGGGTGAAGAAAGGGAGATAGATCAGCCAAAATCTCCACCTACGGCCCCTGATTCTGCCACCATTCCATCCATTTCCCAAGCCATGATTTCCACATCCCCACCTGTGGTGGACATCTTAGTTCACCTCGCCTCTCCTCCGCCTATTGGGCAGGTTGTGATGATTGACTCCTCCTCTGTCACAACTTCCCCACTTTCCTCCACCTCCATGTCTCCCACCACATCGCTTCCACTAGATGCATCAACAATACCAATGCCAGCGCTCACGCTACCAGAGGCATTCTCATGACACATGCAAAATGTCCCCTCTGAGATTTCCCAAATATTTTTGGATCCTACCATCCAAGTTTCCTTAGCACAGGTCCTCGCCAATGCTCCACCATCAAAACCTCCAATGGGACCACTGGAAATGGAAGCCATAATGAAAATATTCGAGGAGTTGGAATGACAGGAAAGGGAAACTTCGAAGGCATTGGAGGAGGAAGCAGACCGGTACCATGAACACCCAGAATATGAGCACTAGAAAATTGACAGGGTGGTTTATGAGGAGGAAGAAATAGGATCTTCTAAAAGCAGTGACGAAAGAGATCACAATACTGATATTATACAAACATTTGATGGTGATTTCGAGGAAGAAGTTGAAAGGTCACCTCCTCAAGAGGAGGAGAAGGAGGGTGACAAAATAGAAGAGAATGTGAAACTTCCTACAAGGGAACAACCAGAAGATGTGTCACCTCCTCGTAGGGAGGAGGAGAACGTAGAAGAGGACAGACCTGAAGGTGAAGGTCAAGATGACAAAAGCCTTGAAACTGAACCACCCAAGGAGCATGGACATGAGAATGAGTCAGGTAGCAAAAGAGAAGAGGAGGTTGAGAGGGAAGAAATTCCCAAAGAGTGCCTACCCACCAAATCCCCAATCAAAGGCATAACGTTCATCTGGGATTCCGATGAAGATGAAGAGGATGCAAAGGTAGAGAAAGAAGATCCTAAGGAAAAGGAGATTGAAATTAGAAAGGATGAAGAAGAGGCACTTGGGGAAAAGGATTAGATGCCTGAATGGCTGGAGAAGCAACTTAAGGAGAAGGCTCCCACCCTAAGTAATCCGATAATGAGATTAGAAGCTATCTTAGCTAGGGCACAGATCACTACCAAAGGGAGAAAAGGCCCAAAGTTAGATCCAAAGTAACAATGAATGTTTCTAGATCCAGGAATGTCCAGGTGGCAACACCGGTAGTGGGAGTGGAAGGAATAAGCTATAATGTCTCTACCATTGATTTGGGAACAACTACTAGGGAGCAAAAGGTAGATCACCTCCAGGAATTTGTTGCCACGGTAGTACACTTGATACAGCAAGACAAAGTTTCAAAGGAGGAACTAAAGGCACAAGTGGCTGACTTGATAGTGTACATCCAACAATGGTCCTCAATGGAAGAAGTGCCTACCACATCTACGGCTCCACTATAATTGTTGTCCAAGGAGAAAATTGATAAGCTAGAAAAGAGAAAGAGTTTGGACAAAACTATATAAATTCGGTTCCAACAGGTTCTATACGTTGGAAACATGGGCATCAGCGGGCTATCCAGACAACAAACAATTTCTTAGACTTACAGTAGTCTCTTGAGAGTACTAGGAAACTATGCATTGATTTTCCTGCGAGATTTGAGTCCACCTACCCAAAGATCAAGGCTATGCTCAAACTGCCAAGCACAATGTGAGAAAAGGAGCTTGCATTCAAGAAGGACGATCATTGGCTCATGGATGTATGGAGGCAGGACTCTGAGAATAGGAAAGAAAGGTTGGAGCAATTTCTTAACAAAGTGGATCCAGACATTGAATGGGTCAAGGAAGTTAGAGCAGATTGTGCCCGATATTTCAGGCTGATGATAGGATCTGACATGCCTGTAGTACAAATAAATCCAGAGAAAATAAAGCCCCACTTTCAAAAAAGGATGGAGGACAGGATGTCAACAGAGATAAACACAGATTTCATGAGTTTTGCTTCCTACGCCTTCACCAAGTGAGAACTATTAAGGGACCACACTAAGAAGTATGACGAAGACTAGGAAAGGCTTGCAAACAACTCTAAGGAGTGGAGTTATCAATTGCTATGATCCAATATTTTGGATGTTGACAAGCTCTAGCTGATAATTTTGAATTTCATGGAGTATGAAAATTTAAAGAAGCAAGAAGGAAACCCTATTATTAATGAAGAATTACTGACAGAGTAGCTACAACAAAAGAGAAATCAGCAAAAGACAAAACTGCTACAGTGTTGTCACTAGAGGACAAAATAGGGATAAGGACAAAGTTGTATTTTAAATTGTAATATATTGTGGGGTAGGTAGATCCCTAGGTTGTAGTGAATCTTGGCCACACAATGAGATTAAATCTTGACCATTTGTTCTACTTTTCAGACACTATAAATAGGGGGTCTCCTCTCATTTTCAAGAGAGAGTTGAGTTGTAATGACATGCTGCAAAAATTTCTAGTGAAAATACATTGACTTGGTGCATTTTCTGAGTTTCTATACATGTTTCATGATTCAATCTCCCATAGTTAGATTCTCTAGTTAAATTTACATTGTTGTTTTAATTGGTTTTAGATTGCTTAGATAGGTTTAGTGATGTTGTTCTGTGATTATAGAAATTTTTGCAATGTTGATGCCTTCTAGTCCATACTTTTTGCTATTTGTTGTTGGTAAATGGTCTTGTAAAGTTAGTCTAGGTTGAAATCTGAAGCTGATCTAAATTTTTACCTTTATTCGTGCATGTATGTGGTGGATGAATGGTGAAACATCTGCAAACCTTAGAAGATAGCACAAATTTCACGAGACTGTGATTATTTATGGTTAAGTGGAACTTTGTTTAAAGGAAGTTGTCCATAGTAGAACTCCATGATTATTGTTCATAGTTAGTTTTAGATCCAAGAAACCCTTCTCCCCCCTACTCTTTTTCCTTCTTTTTTTTAGAAGTAACCTAAGCTAAGGTTCATTGCACATTGTAAAGTCAAAACTTAAGGAAAACACTGGAGTTTCAGATTGTTGTTTGAACCTACAGCAAAGTGCACCTTAACTTCCATCTCAGAAACTTCAAACTTTAAGATCCACTTCACATCCAACTACGTAAGTCTACCCTATGATTACCAACAAAATCACATCAAATATCAATTGAGGAATTCCATGCAAGTCATGACCTAACACCCGAGAGACCTTGGGGTGATTTTTAAAAACTTGTTGTTGGAAGTCTCCTTTCAAAAGAGAGGTAGTGCATTCATGTGTTGCATGTGTTGAGAAAGTGTGCAAAAACACCCATCAGTATTTAGGTTAAGGTTAAGGTTAGGATTCAATTAGGGTTATTATTTAATTAGGGTTAGGGTTTGATTAAGGTTAGTGTTCACTTATGGTTACAATTAGGGTTCAACTAGGGTTAGGGTTATATGATAAAGCTTAGGATTTTGGTTAGGGTTGGGATTCAAATAGGGTTAGGGTCAAGGTTAGGATTAAGATTTAATTAGGGTTGGGATTTAATTACAATTCAATTAGAGTCAAGGTTATGGTTAAGGTTAAATTATGGTAAGGTTTAATGTTAGCAAGGGTTACATTAGGTGGACAATTCAATTAGGGTAATGGTTGAATTAGGGTAAGGTTTAGTGTTATGGTTAGGGTTATGGATTCAAGTGCCAAGATTCAATTAGGGTTCAAAGTTTGGGTTAGAGTTAGGATTAGGGTTCATTAGGGTTAGGTTTGAATTAGGGTGATGGTTAGTGTTAAGGTTAGGCTTAGGCTTCAAGTGCCAAGATTTAATTAGGGTTCAAAGTTAGGGTTAGGGTTCACTTAGGGTTAGGGTTAGGGTTAGGGTTCACTTAGGGTTAGGGTTAGAATTTAATTTAGTGTTTAGTCAAGGTCAAGGTTATGGTTCAATTTGGGTTAGGGTTTAATAAGGGTAAAAATTAGGATTAAAATTCAATTATAATTAGGGTTAAGATTAGGTTTCAATCAAGTTAGGGTTAGGTTTATGAATAAGGTTAGGGTTGTACAATAAAGTTTAGGGTCAAGGTTATGATTGGGATGCAAATAGGGTTAAGGTCAAGGTTGGGGTTAGGGTTGTTAGGGTAAGGGTTCATATTCAAATAAGGTTAGGATTAGGGTTCAATTATGAGTAGGATTCAATTAGGGTTAGTGTTAGGGTTAAGGTTAAATTAGGTTAAGAGTTAGTGCTAGTGTTAGTGTTAATGTTAGGTTTAGGATTTAATTAGGGTTTAAATTTTGGGATAGATTTCAATTATAATTTTATGGTTAGGGTTAGCATTAAGGGTAAGGGTTCAATTTGGGTTAAGGTTTAATAAGGATTAGGGTTCAATCAAGGTTAGGGTTATGGATTTATTAAGGTTGGGGTTTTAATAGTGTTAAGGTTCAACTAGGTTAGTGTTCACTTAGGATTACAACTAGGATTCAATTAAGGTTAGGGTTAGGGTTAGGGTTAGGGTTAGGTTCTTACAATAAAACATGGCATAAGGGTTAGGGTTGAGGTTCAAATTAGGTCAGGGTCAAGGTCAAGCTTAGGGTTTAATTAGCATTAGGATTAGGGTTCATATAAGATTTAATCATGTTTAATGTGAGGGTTACATTTCAATTAGGGTAAGGGTTAGTGTTAGGATTAGGGTTAGGGTTCAACTTCAATTAGATTTTAGAGTTAGGGTTAGAGTTTAATTAGGGTTAAGATTAGAGTTCAATTATCATTCAATTGGGGTTAAGGTAGGGTTCAATTGGGATAAGGGTGTATTAGAGAAAATTTGCACCCCTTAAGCAAATTCCCCTTTTACACTTCCTCACCTTAGAAAACCAAATTCGAAGGTGAAAATCCACATCAACCCGTTGCCTTCATCCCACTTGGTATCTATTTTGTGCGTCAGCAGAAGAATAATTGTTAAGGACACCCGTGCAATGTGTAGAAATCTTCGCAATGTGCTTACACCCTGACAGATTCCTGCATCTGAAGTTTGCATAGGTGTTACACTTCCCATTATGGTCAATTTGTAACACCCCTCTTCGACCAACCGAACCAAATATGGTTGTTTTTCTCATCTCACCTTCAAAATTCCTCTTCCTTCATGCTTTTCATCTCTTTCCATACTCTAGAAATCACTCTAAGCATTTAATTCAACTCTCTACACAACCTTTCTAGCATTCTCAAGCATCTATCACTCTCAAGCAACACTTTGACACTCCATAGTAGTAGCAAAAACACTCCATCAACTTCATAGAGAAAGTGTGGAACAACACCATTACAGGAGGGGCTTGAGTCCTCTCATTTTCTCCTCCGTTATTTAGTGAGCTCTTGGTGGAGGTGGTAAGAATTTTCACTCCTCTCCTCTATGATTTGATTGAGTAGCACATTATTGTTTTGTAGTGTTATTGTGTTATTTACTTCCATTCTTCCTTTATCATAATTTTCCCCATAGTTGCTATCTTGGTTTTCTGTGGAGGTGGAAACACCAAAATGGGGGTCTAACTGAGGTAGGCCCCTACACATCCCCCCAGAAAATTTTCCTCCTCCTTGTGTGTAGGTGGAAGTGCACTTAGAGCTAGCTGGTGAACAGGCTCTTTTATGAGATCATTTTTGTCACCCTAGCTTTAACCTATTTGATTTATCATATTCACTTATATATCTCTTATTTCATGGTTTTGTTTTGCTCTCCTAAAAACCATTAGCTAGGTCATCAGCCTATGTTATGGTGGTTCACATTGTCTTTTTAGTCCTTTGGTCGTACAGACGCTAGCACACCTAAGAGACACTAGCACACCACATTGTTGTCCCAGAACCACACTTTCATCCTCGAGTAGAGAGCTACCTGAGGCATAGTGTTGAACCTAAAAAATGACTCACCTAGCCCCAAAATTGATTTTGGGTGTGCAGAGTGATTAAAGGGCCTTATATTC
>VDFB02056793.1:0-17345 GCA_007258455.2 Sequoia sempervirens
TCTTGAGGTCCTAATTTTTGGCTGGTTGTTCAATAGTGATAGTCTTCTCATTGATGAGGTCCTGAATTAGATTTTTAAGTCTCATGCAGCTGGTTGTCATGTGTCCCTTAATTTTGTGGAAGTCACAGATTTTCTTCTGATTATACCATGGTGGTTTAACTTGAGGCTCTTGATAATTGTCATAAACAGGGATCTTGATGATATTTGCTTGGACTAGTTGTTGCATGATAGACTCAATCAGTTCCCCAGGCAGTGTGTATTTCCGTTTACGGGGATACTTCCTTGGGGGTGGTCCCCCTTGATTATTCAAGTTATTGACCACTTGGTTGTTGTGTTGTTGTGATGATGTGTTGGCTTGTGTGTTGTTTTGGTTATTGACTTGCGGTTGTTGATATGATTGTGTGTTTTGCCTTGGGGCACTGATAACAACGTTGGCGTCAACAACACCATTGTTAGTAATGTTTTTGTTGTTTTCCCATGTGCGAGGTTTTTCATTGTAACTAGTTGATGGATGGTTGTCTTGATAAGTAGGTGTACCCCCTTGTGCAATAAGGGCTCTTTCGATGTTGAGCACCTTGGGGATCAATTGGTCATATGTGGTGATGCATTGCATTTTTAGATGGAAGGAGAGGGTTCCTTCGAGATTGGCGATGATAGTACAAATTTATTGTTCTTCAGGCATAGTCCACTTGCTCATGTTGGCCTTGGATCACCATCGTTGTAAGAAAGATGCAAATGTCTCCCCTTGGCTTGTTTTAAGGTGGATAGTTCTTCTAGACTTATGTCCATGCCTATGTTGAATGCATCCATAATTTCTTGGAAGTTTTTGATTCCATGTGGCAGACGAGAGAACCATTCCATTGCTGGGCCAGGAAAAATTCAAGGGAAATGTTGCATTAGATAAGAATCATTGTATGCCACTTCCATACAATGTACCTGGAATTCCCTGATGTGATCTTCAGGATTACCCGTCCCACGATATTTGTCAAATTTATGGATTTCAAATCCTTTTGGGAATGGAACCATCACAATGGTTTTGTCGAATGGATAAGGGCACACATTCCCTAGTGTTCTTGTTGTCTTCCCTGATTGGAGGTCTTGCACTTGTTGTGAGAGTAATTTGATTTGTGTAGACACATCATTTTGTGGATCAGAAGGTGGGATGAATGGATTTTGAGGGGGTTTGATTGTTTGAGTGGCAGGTGGGGTGTTTTGCATGTTTGTGGGAGGTTGTTGCACATTTTATTGTGCTACCAATGCTTGTTGGTATGCCTACAATTGTTGTTGTGCCAACAACGCTTGTTATTGGTCTTGCTGTTGTTGTGCCAACAATGCTTGTTGTTGGGCTAGTTGTTGAGCTACTTCTTGTTGCACTTGGTATTGTTGTAAAGATTGTTGATAGGCTTGCTATTGAACTGCTTGTTGTTGTGCTTGGTATTACACTTGTGCTTGAGCTTGTTGGGTTTGATACTGAGCTTTTGCTTGAGCTTGAGCTTGCTGGGTGGCCTGGGCGGCTTCTGCAGCTTGTGTGGCTTGTGTTTCTTGGGCAGCTTGGGTGGCTTGTTGTTGTTGTAATAAATCTTGAGCTTGCACTCGAGCAGCTTGTTGTGTGGCTTGTTGTGCTTGTGCTTGTTGAGCAGCTTACTATGGAACTTGTGTGGCTTGTTGAGCTTGAAATTGCTGGAATGCTTTCTGATAGGCTTGTTGGGAAGCTTGTAGTGTGATACTTTATTAATTTTCCATGTTTGGTTTTGGAGGTGGAGGTGGAGGATTTGGAATGGTGTGAGATGTTGTGATGATAGTTTGTTGAGGTGGTTGTTGAGGTGTTGTTGGATTGATGATAGGGGGTTGTGTGATAGATGGTGTAGTTGTTATGCTAGGTCCTTAGGAGACCACAGTTATAAATGGTGTAGCGATTGATTGTGTTGTTTGGATTGGTGCCACCTGGTGTTGTGATATCGGTGACATGATCGAAGGATTTGGTATGTTGATTTGATTCATGACTGGAGGATTGCTTTGATTTGGTTGATTGAGGATTGGTAAAGGGGGTTGCCCTAAACTGAGGATTGGTGTGGATGTTAATGGTAGAGGGGGAAATGGTGGGAAGATGGGTGGTGTGTTTCCTTGAGAAAGTGATGATGAGGGATCAAAGATTCCCCCTTGCCCAAATATTCCCCCTTGTCCTTGTGAAGTCATGGGGAGGGAGACTTGTTTGTCAAGAGAATATGTCAGTGATGCGACAAAAGTGGATGGATTGTTGGTGTCATGAAAAACGAGTGGAGTGTATGGATGTTTTAGGTTTTGAGGAACGGTATTTGGTTGACCCAAGATGGTTTTTGCATCTAAGTCTTGGTTATTTACAAGGGGTTGTGTTTGAAGAGCATGAAACAATGAGCTCCCCTTGGTAACCATGGGTTGACTTGGAGCATGAGATGATGTTGGTTGCGGGATGGGTTGAATGATGTTTTGGGAAGAAGGTGTGAATGATACTGGTGGCATAATACCAAGAGGTTTCTCCATAATACTACTGACATCATAATCAGAAGGGAGTTTAGCCCCTTCCTTTTCCAATTCAGCATGTATTGTGAAGGATTAAGTCTCATCATTGCATTGACAATTTTGGGATTTTCAAGATTTTGGATGATTTCTATGATTTCATCTTGAGTCATTCCTAGGACATTATTGGTAATATCCTCCACTTGGAAATCTCCCTCTTCAAGGTCTTGTGGAAGTTGATGAAGGTTGAGTGGGGGATTGCTAGATCCAAGGGGGTTGATTTCAGGTGCAGTTTGACTCAAGTCACTTGAAGTGGATGTTTCTTTGTTTGTTTCCATGTTCTTGTGTTGAGATCTAGTTTGGACCATAAAATAAGGATCAGTTTTCAGGAATGTGGGATGTGAACTTCTAAATCCTTAGATTGGTCTAAACTTTAGGTACAAAAAAGAAAATATAAGATGTTTAAGGATCAAAGGATGGTGATGAGATAATGAAAGATGGATGATGTGACTAATTGAACTCTTATGAAACCTTTGAGGGATACTAGACTTTAGGACTTTTGGATTTTGATTTTGGATTTGATTTGGATTTGACTTGGATTTGGTTTGGATTTGATTTGAATTTTATTTGGATTTTATAATGAACTCATAAACTCTAAGAGGTTATATGTTGTCTTCGAATCAACTTTTCCATAAGGTGATAATTTAACTAAGTGTATGAAGAAGGATTCATCTACACACACCTAGTCAAACAAGATGATTTTGATTTGATTTGAAATATTTTCCAAAATCCTAGCATGAAGGATTTTTCCAAGATTCTAAGTGTTGTTTGTGAGATGAGTTTTGATTGATGTTTTGAGGATGGATGAGAGTGTTGATTTTGATCCTAGATGAACCTAGAGAGACTTTTGTTTACAAGACCTAGGTATTGAAGAACATGCTATACTTCCAAGAACTTTTCAACCCTACAAAGTGAGATACTCAAAACGTTGGAAGAGACTTGGATTTTGACAATAATAGAATGAATAAAAATTGGGATTGTCTTTTCATGCACGTTTGTAAAAGTTATAAAGCAATCTTTCTCTAACTTGATAAAGCATAGACTAACGTTTCTTGAGATTGCTTGGACTAAGACGTTTGTGATGATTGATGGACTTTGGTTTTGGGATTTTGATCTTGTGGGAAATCATTTGAGAAAACACATGCATGGGGTTCAATTGTCTTTTATCTTTGCTTAATGAGTCCTTTTTACCACAAACACTTTCATGCTTAGCTTTTCAACTAAATGTTTATGTCTCAATTTCTTTTCATGCCACAAAGTCCATTATGTGGAAATCAAGAGAATCAAGGCAATATTTCCCTAATGTTGACTTTAGTGAGAGAAAATTGAGATATAAATCCAAATAATTAGAAGCTTCTAAGGATGAAATCCCTAGGGACAAGTAGTAGCACTTGGATTTTTCAAAGGTATTTTCTCCTTCTAAAGGTTTGAAATTTGATGTCCTTGTTGAATGTTTTTTTTCAAAATTTTGGATCCAAGCAATGTGTTTAACTGACTCAAAGATTGCACAACCCTAGGATAGAAGATAAAATATTTTTTGAATTCCCACTTGGATAAATCAAGTTGCGCTTATTCAGAGCGGATGACTAGAAGCTTGACCACACTGGCTCCCCTCCACAACACTCACTTCTATGGGTCAGCCAAGCTTCAGTTCTCATGAATCTCCTATGAAGAACTTTTCATCTCTACAAAGAACCGCAAATATGTGGGACGGCTCCGGAGGTCCGACCTCCTGACACCAACAAATATTGGGATTTTGGATTCTAAATAAAGGTTCGTAATAAGGGCATCTAGTTTAGGGGGTGCAATGATAAAATACTTGTGAGAGATCTCCCAACCCTTAGAACAAGGGCTTTACGCATCATAAAGACATTGGGGGAGAGTTATCATGCACCGCTTCCCATTGTTTATGATTTTCATTGCAACCACAGATTTATATAGCAGTTTGGAAGAGCTTGGCTTATGCTCGTTACTGCTTGGGTTGTTCCCTTGGGGTGAGTAATTTTTTCCCACCAAGGCAGGCCCTCTAAAGGTGAACAAAAGTGAGTAAGTACATCCGTAGTTCGATCGATCTTTGTTTGCGTGAAAAAAGAGAGAACACACGTGATGCCCTTTTCTCACACTAGCAAGTTTTGTTCAATTTTAAAAACCCAAATTTGAAATGTGGAGGCAATCTTTTAGACAACCTAATATCACCAAAATTCTTTTGATTCTCAAGATCGTCGTGAAGCACAAGAGAAGTGCATACGCATTTCGATGGTATTATTTTGTAAAAAAGATTACAAAACAAGATAAGCACATGTTCATTTTAGACCTCAAAAGCAATAGTGAGTTCTTTTTAAAGCGCCAAACTTGAGTGTGAAATTGATTGTTCAATTTTTAAAACCCAAAATCAAATCGAGTGAGTTTCTAAGGTTCTTTTTAACCCTTTGAGAAAAATAAAGCTTTTGCATGTTCTTTTTAAAGCCCAAAGGAAATGTATTTAAGTCTTAAACTAAAAGATAGCAAGATTCCAAAGATTGGGTTATAGGTGTCCCCAAAGTGTTAAAGAGAACTTTTTAACAATTATGAAAAAGAAAGTGCCATAGGAATCTCTTCTTGTTTCTTCCTCTTCTTTGTCACCTCAACCTGCAAAAGCTAATCAGCCTATAGAAATTAGGGCCACAAAATAGGTTAATGGTCAATATAAATCAACAACATAAAGCACATGCCAAAATAAATTTGAAAACTGATTTTTACCCCAACCCAGTGTCACAATCCGCAAAGGCATCATTATTTGGAGCTTCAACATCTATCTGTGGAAATCAACATCACTCTGTGGAAAAACAAAGACTGCATTTGCATCAGTATATCAACCAACATCGCCCTTTCAGATTTGAATGATTTGGACCTCAGGAAAATCAATACAACGTCACCCTTTGGTTGCAGATGCAACATCGCTATATACCGATGCTGGACTGATAGCGTCACTTTTTATCCTCCTCAGCGTCGTTGTGTCCTAAAAGAATAGAAAAATGGGAGAAAACCACAGAATTGACCAAAAAAATGTGTTAATTTTGAAAGATTCTCCCTCCTTCTAGCACCAAATGTAGAATGCTTTGCTTAGACCTGCTCAAACATGAACAAACAATCAAACATTAGCCCATAAACAAATGTAGACAAGCATTCCCCATGAAATTCATTCAAACACAAGAACATGAAATCAAAGTAGAGTAATCAAATAAACTACTAATGAAATTCTATTCTAAATACTCAAACCAGCATCCCATGGGGGAATTGGTACTTCTTTGATGTGGAAAGAAGCCCTTTCCCAATTCCTTGATAAGCTTGATGGTAGATGTGTGATCCTTGATGCAAAAATTCCAATAACCTAGTTATGGATGATGAATTCTATGCTAACTTGGATGGAAATGTGGATGAAATGGTGGATAATGAGCTTGCATAAACTTGTGGATGAAATCAATAGAGAAGGCCTCTATTTATAATGAAGAAGGATTGAAGAGTGAAGAATAGGAAGAATGTGGGATTAAAGAAGGGACCAATGGAATTGTGCCACTTGTCAACATGCTAATGAAGGGAGGTGGAGCACATTTTGAACAATGTGCATGTTAAATGCATGTAGGTGAAATTTGAATTTGAAGAGGTGACTTGTGTAAGAGTAGGTGTAAGTGCTTTAATGCCAAGTTGGCTCAAGGAGAGGACATGTAAGAGTTTTTAATGCCAAGTTGGAGGACAAAAGTCCTTTGGGAGGGAGAATTCAAATAAGTGGAATATTCCAAGAATATGCCATATTTGAATGAAAATAGGATAATTAGTAAATCAAATAAATTGATTTACATGTGCAACTTGCAAAAGCTAGAGGAATGGAGGATTGGTGTTAGGAGTTAATTAATTTAGGATTAACTAACTTAGATGAAAATAGTTGATTGTGACATTTAATTTAAATACTTGAATTTATTTAAATAAAATGAGAGGATATTGGAAGATTAGTAATTTAATTAAATAAATTTGATTTATTCAATTAATGAAGAACATTAGGATTTAATTAAATAAAGTTGATTTATTTAATCAAAGAGAAAACATTAGGATTTAATTAAATAAAGTTGATTTATTTAATTAAAGGAGGAATTTTGATGAATTAATTAAATGAAGATTATTCAATTAATTGGTTAGTGTGGATGTGATTAAGGAAGAATCGGTATTAGTGAGTCAAGATTGAGTGCATGATATCAATCAGGATATTTCGAGTGTCTACAATATGTTATACGTATATCGATATATATTGATGTATACCTATATGGCTATTTATTTAATACATATCTTTGTTATCAATGGTGTCCATATTCGCATTATAAATGATTGTTTAAATAAATGAATAATGAATTGATGCAACCATAAATGATTAATGTTATCCATATTTGCACTATAATTGATTAATTAGATAATTAAAAAAGGCCCGCTTTTCCATTTGGACTGTACTATTGTTGCTTACTTGTTAGGACTAGATAATGACAAACTAATATTTCCAAAATAACTTGTTGATACCCACTAGTTCATTAGTATCTACATTCAAGTACATTCAAGTACCCATCCATCCTTTCACATTTGATCCTCTATCAATGCTATCATCTAACTAACGTATAATTTTCTATTTCATTAAATGATGTGACCTATTTATAGTATGAACCCCTATCCTCTAGTTGACCAATCACTATTTCACATTTATAGAGTTATTCCTCATGCCCACACTTTCCTTCCTCCAAAAAAATGTATTCCTTTATTGACGAAAATGTTTATGACTACATTGAATTCAATCCATGGAATAGACTAGTCCTTTGGTGTAGATCATATAGTCATAAAAGTATAAAGAGACCTACGCTGACCAAAAAATATAAAGTGGATCTATTTCTTAGCCACCCCAATGTGTTGGAATTGTCAGTTTTATTGGAGATTTGTTGGTGTTATTAATGTCAACCTCTAGTATGGTCAGGGAAATTGTTGGAGATTGTTGCACTATTTTGGCATTAGTGTTGTGATTTGATGTCAACCTCTAGTGTGGTCATGTAGAGTAGTGTTAATGGTATTGAGAAGGTGTTGCATATTCTATAGATAGGTTGAGCAGGTGTTTGCGGTGTTGATGTGGCTGGTTCACTTGGTTTCCAAGTGCTTTTGAGAAAAATTGAATAAAAGAGTGTAGTGTAACATAGGTGTGTTCAGTGTTGTGCTTCACATTTATTCATGGTTGAAGATATGCTTGTATGGTTTGGATGAGTTGATCAAAGGTGTTCATAGGTGCTATATCCAGAGTTTCAGGTGTTGGATCATGCGGCAGTGGAAGTTGTGTTAAACAGTGTGTTGCCTATGAAGAAGGTTGTTTGGGAGAAATGAGATTGCTCCACTTTTCTCCACATTGAGGTTTCCTATCTTGTGGACTTGGGAACATGCTAATATTTTCTATTACTACCTTTCCTTAGAGTATGTAGTTTCTAGCTACTCTACAATCTTGGATTCATAAGTTATGTTATGTGGCAGTATGTCTGGTTGCATAAAATGAATGTGTTCTTTAGTTTTATGTGGTTGCATCAGTGGTGTTGGATATTTTGATGAAGTTGAATATTCCTGGATGTTGTTAAATGTTTCTATGTGGTCTGTGTGGTGTTTTTGAACCTGGAGAGGCATGTGTGTGGTTGCTTGTTAGTGTTAGTGCAGGTTTGGCCAACCTGGCATGCTAGCACTAATTGCAGAGGTTATTTTTTGTTTGTGGAAGCATGGTGAAGCATGTCAGTGTAGATTTGGGTCCTAGTTAACCCTTAGTGTGGTATTCCTTCACTTCTTTCCATCGCGAAAGTGTTTGGTGCTGACCTATTTGTTGGTTGTACATTTGAGTTGCATACGTTTCATTGTGGCCGACATGGAGAAGGTTTTTGAGGTTGTGGAGGATATATAAGAAAGGTTAATTATTCAAGAAGCGTTTGATATGTGATGTGTGAAACTATGTGAATGTGATCAAGTGTGGTGATCTAAGTGTGGGCTTAAATTCTTAAGGCTACTAGATGCAGTGAGAAAAAGATGTCTACGTTTTCAGTGTGCTTGAAGTTGCTAGAGGTAGTGAGCCAAAGGTTGTAGATGGTGTAGAGTTGTAGTGGTGGATTTTTCTTGTTGCTCTAAGATAGTGAATCTCTATGTAATAGTGTTCTTCTATTCTTCTTTCTTCCAAATAGTGAGTCCTTTGGGAAGTGAGCCCTTGGAAGTGGGTCATTCTTCTCTTTTGGGTAGTGACCCCTTCTAGTAGTGAGCCTATTGTATTCAGTTTTTCTATTCATATATATGTTAGCTAATCCTCATCGTCATTTTTCCTTGATTAGGGTTTTTCATGTAAATCTGGTGTTCTCTTGTTTATGGTGTTGAATATGTTTATAAATCATTTGTTTACATTTTGTTTATGATAATAAGGGTTTGATGGTTAATGATGGTTTAAGGTTTTAATGTACAACTAATTCAACCCCCTCTCAATTGTCTTGTGTGTCTAACAAGTTTACCCCCATGAGATGAATGTAAATAATTCCTCTCGATAACTTTTTACTAAATGCAACCAAATTTTTTTGTAACATTTGAAACATTGTCGCCATGGTGAAATGGCTTGGATATATGAAAAATTGAGATATTTTATTGTTAAGGGACCCTACATGAACTTGTAACTTTAGATCAAAAATTTCTAGGTGTCACAAACTCTGAGAAAAGCTCGTCAAAGTTCACCACTTTTTGGCACTTAGGGATCTTAAGAGAAAGCATTGACACAATGTAGCTTGGAATGATATGGCATGCTTGAGTGTAAAAAAAGACCTTTCCTAGCATAAACCCACCCACCTGAATATGTTGGCACTGTCGGTTTAGCCGCATGATGAACAAAATGAAAAATATGCTACCTTGCAACTTTCTCTTCAATGCATTTGACACTTTTTCAACGTGCAAAAACTTCTCACCACAACCAAATGGATTGGAGATATAAAAAAAATAGAGAGCTTATTGTAGAGGGACCCTACATGACTCTCTACCTTTATATGGAATATTTCTAAGTGTCACGGTTTTCGAGAAACATTTCATCAAAGTTTGCCACTTTTTTGGCACTTAGGGCTCTTAAGAGAAAGTGTTGGCACTATGTAGTTTGGAATGATTTGGAATGTTGGGGTGAAAAATATGACCTTATGTAGCATAAAACCACCCACCTAGACATGTTGGAATTGTTATTTTTTCCGCACAACGAACATAAAAAAATTATGCTACCTTGCAACTTTCTCTTCACTGCATTTGATGCTTTTTTCAACATGTAAAAACTTGTTGCCATGGCAAAACGAATTGGAGATATAAAAAAATGAGAGAGGTTATTGTGGGTGGAACCTATATGAACCTATAGCTTTAGACAAAACATTTCTAGGTGCCATGGTTTTTGATAAATAGCTCGTCAAATATCACCACTTTTTGGCACTTAGGGCTCTTAAGAGAAAGCACCAATGCAATGTAGCCTAGAATGATCCATCATGCTTGGGTGTTAAAAATGACCTTGCATAGCATAAACCCACACAATTAGAAGTGTTGGAACTGTCAGTTTGGGTGCACGATGAACAAAACAAAAATTATGCTACCTTACAACTTTCTCTTCAACTCATTTGATGCTTTTTTCAACATGTTAAAACTTGTTTCCACAGCCAAATGGATTAAAGATATGAAAAATTGAGAGAGGTTATCATAGAGGAACCATATGTGACCCTATAAATTCAGACATAATTTTTCCAAGTTCCCTAATTTTCAAGAAATAGTTCGTCAAAGTTTGCCACTTTTTGGCACTTATGGCTCTTAAGAGAAAGTGTCAGCACAATGTAGTATGGAACGATTCGACATGCTGGGGTGCAAAATAGGACCTTGCCTAGCATAAACCAACCCACTCGGATGTGTTGGAATTGTTGGTTTGGCTGCATGACGAACAAAAAAAATTTATGCTACCTTGCAACTTTCTCTTCAATGCATCTGATGCTTTTTTTAATGTGTGAAAACTTGTCGCCATATCCAAATGGATTAGAGATATGAAAAACTAAAAGATCTTATTGTAGAGGGACCCTACATGACCCCATACCTTTAGAAAAAACTTTCTAAGTGCCACAATTTTTGAGAAATATCTCATCAAATTTTGCCACTTTTTGGCACTTAAGGCTCTTAAGAGAAACCGTGGACATAATGTAGCCTAACAATCCGACATGCTTGGGTACAAAACAGGACCTTGCCTAGCATATAACCACCCACCCAGATATTTTGGCACTATTGGTTTGGCCACATGATGAGCAAAATGAAAATTATGGCTCTTGACAAGTTTTTACTAAACACATCTGACACTTTTTGCAATATTTGAAAATTTGTCACCATGATCAAGTGGATCGGAGATATAAAAAAATGAGAGGTAATTGTGAAGGGACCCTACATGAACCTATACCTTTAGATAGAATATTTCTAAGTGCCATGATTTCCAAGAAATAGCTCATCAAAGTTTTCCACTTTTTGACACTTAGGGCTCTTAAGAGAAAGTGTTGATATAGTGTAGTCTGGAAAGATATGGCATGCTAAGGTTTAAACTAGGACATTTCCTAGCATAAAACCAACCACCTAGACATGTTGGAATTTTTGGTTTGGCCACATGATGAACAAAATAAAAATTATGCTACCTTGCAACTTTCTCTTCAATGCATTTGATGCTTTTTTCAACGTTCAGAAACATGTCACCATAACCAAATGGATTAGAGATATGATAAATGAGAGAGGTTATTGTAGAGGTACCCCATGTGATCCTATACATTCAGAAAAATGTTTCTAAGTACCACGATTTCCAAGAAACAACTCGTCAAAGTTTGCCACTTTTTGGCACCTATGGCTCTTAAAAGAAAGTGTCAACACAATGTAGTCTGGAACAATTTGGCATGTTGGGGTGTGAAACATGACCATTCCTAGCATAAATCCACCCACTCGAGATGTGTTGGAACTGTCAATTTGGTTGTACGATGAACATGATGAAAAGTGTGAATCTTGACAAGTTTTTACTAAACACATCTGATGCTTTTTGCAACATTTGAAAAATTATCACCATGGTCAAGTGGATTGGAGATATGAAAAACTAAGAGAGGCTATTATGTATCAACCATACATGACCCTATACCTTTAGACATAATGTTTCCAAGTGCCACAGTTTCTGAGAAATAACTTGTCAAAGTTTGCCACTTTTTGGTACATAGGGCTCTTAAGAGAAAGTGTCGACACAATGTAGTCTGGAATGATCCAACATGTTGGGGTGCGAAATAGGACCTTTCCTAGCATAAAACCACCCACCTAGATGTGTTGGAACTATTGGTTCAGACACACAATGAACAAAACCAAAAGTATGGTTGTTGACAAGTTTTTACTACACACATATGACGCTTTTTGTAATATTTGAAAAATTGTCACCATAATCGAGTGGATTGGAGATATGAAAAAGTGAGAGAGGTTATTGTGGAGGGAACCTATATGAACCTGTACCTTCAGACTAAATATTTTTAGATGCCATGGTTTTTGAGAAATAGTCTACCAAAGTTTGCCACTTTTTGGCACTTAGGGATCTTAAGAGAAAGTGCCAACACAATGTAGCTTGCAACATTCAGGAAATATGGGGTGTGAAATAGCATCTTGTCTACCATAATCCCACCCATCCAGATGTGTTGGCATTGTCAGTTTGGCCCTAGGACACACTAAATGCAAAGTTATAACTATCGTAATAAATTTATGATATTCCTAGTTAATTTATGATAGTCCTAATAAATTTATGACCGTCCTAATAAACCTTAGACAATTTTAATGAAGTTATGATAGTCCTAATGAACCTATAATTGTCACAATATCAAGTTATGACTACCCTAATGAATTTATGGCAGTACTAATAAATTTATGATTTCTCTAATGAACATATGGCTGTCCTAATGAGCCTATGATTTCCCTAATGAACCTACGACCATTCTAATGAAGTTATGATAGTCGTAATGAACCTATAACCATCACAATATCAATTTATGACAATTCTAAAGAATTTATGATTGCTTTAATGAACCTATGGTTGTCCTAATAAATCTATGATTGTCGTAATGAACCTATTAATGTACTAAAAACCTTATAAATTTCTAAAAAAAGTCATTCTTTTTACTAAATAAAAAAAAGTACCCCCAACTAATGTATGCACATAAACCCTTTTATTTGTGCATAAATAAAGTAAAAATGATATATTCTATCATGCTAAAGTTCACCAAACTAAAACTAAATGACACCCTTGATATTTCAAGTTCATTTTTATCATTCCCTTAGGCCTTAATACATTTACAACTCATATCAAACATAAATGAATTGGGATATTGAATCATGAATGATTCAAATAGGGAAAAATGGTTAAATAAATATCATCTTATTACCCCACATGGATCACAATGAGTTACAAAACTAGTTGCATCCTCAATTAACACATCAAGTCTACTTGCACGATATGATTAGACTGAACACAACATATAATAGCCAATGTGAATGCAAATCAAACAAGGAATATCCCTCTTCTAATCAAATAATATACATACAACAACATTCTTTGAATTTAGCATTATAAGGTTAATACAAGATGCACAACTATACTAAATATAATCAAATCATTAAATAAATATCATTTCTTATTACCCCACATGGATCACAATGAGTTTCAAAAATAGGAAAAACTAGAAAAAAATGGATAAAGGGGTAAAAATAGAAGTCCAAAGAGGGTTGAGATATGGGATTTTTAGGTCCAAAGGGATTACCATGTTTGGGTGGTAAAATGATTACAAGAGATGATTTGGTAGTAAATGAAGCACACAAATAGTAAAGAAGCCATTGGGAATGAATGGAGGGTGGTTAAAAAAGGTTGAGGAGCAAGTTTAAAGCAATAAATGGATGGTAAAGAGGCTATAGAAATTATGGTAAAGAGGCTATATAACATGTGGTTGACTGTTAATGCCTATATCAATTGGTTGGTAGAAAGGAAGGTAAAGAGGCTATAAAACATGTGGATTAATCATGAAGAGGATGGAACATAGGCTAGAATAACGATAATGGATGTATAAGATAAGGTTGTAGAGTTTAGTGGAGCGTGCATTTATGACAATAAAGGACAATGAGAAACTAGATGTAGGCATGAATGATTATTAAGATAAGGTTGTATACTTTAGTGGAGTGTGTATTTATGACAATAAAGGACTATGAGAAACTAGATGTAGAAATGAATGATTAATAAGATAAAGTTGTAGCCTTTAGTGGAGTGTGCATTTATGAAAATAAAGGACTGTGAGAAACTAGATGTAGATATTTGGGTGGGATACAAGGAGAAGAGATTTGTAAGTAGTACAATTGAGAGGGATGAATAGTGCGAGAGTTCTGAGAAAATCCATTGGGCTTTTCTCATAAGAGCAAGTCCACATGAATGAGTAGTCATAAGAATAGTTAGTTGAGTATGGAAGTTGTGTGAGGAAGGAGAAGGTTGAGTGTGTATTTAAGGAATTAAGTGTGTGTATGAGAGTGGATAGGGGAAGCACAAGTACTTGCATGTAGTACAAGCAAGCAATGCATCAACATCAACACCCTCAAAGAGGTCCATATTTTATGATAAATATATAATTAACCAAAATAAAGTGATCAATAGCATGAATTTACAAATCCAATGTACATATTTACATTAACATTTGACATTAATAATTTTTTTATTTATCGTATCAATCCAAGAAACCATTCGGGTCTGCTCTAATCTTTATTGTGTCAAGTATTGCCTCATGTTCAGACTTACAAACCTTCCACAAGTTCTTGTTCAATGGTCTACCCCCATATTTGAACAACTGAACTTTGGATGCCACAACAAAGTTTGAATAATGAAGAAACTAGTAGAATTTGGCAAATAAATAACTATGTGACTAAAAATTTTAGTCACAACAACTAAAAATAACTAAATTCTACCATTTTTTTGCAACTCAACTATAAATGAGTAAATAAATGACTAATTTGGTCGTTGACTAAAAAATTATTTAGTCACGCAAATAAAAATGACTAAATAGTTAGTCATTTATTTAGTCACAATCCATTTGAATAGATCATTTAAGAAATAAAGAATCAATAGTCCACCAAAATACTCTAATACTTTAATAAAAATACTCTAAAACTTTCATCAAAATCTGATTTTCATGCTCAGCCCGCCAAAATGGAGTTTTAATTTTAATAAGCATACTCTAAAACCTTTGTCGAAACCTTATTTTCAGGTGTAGCCTGCCCAAATGGAGAAGTGTTTCAGTAAATAATGACATAGAATGGTAAGGAGATGTGTGTGACAGGAGGCATAGGATTCATTACTACTTATCTCATTCCTGCTTTGCTTAACAAGGGTTACATTGTTCACACTACTATTTGTAATCCAGGTATTTAATTGAGATATATTTGCATAATTTCAAATTCCTTAAGATGCTTTTTGTGAGCATGCTTTTCAAAATCTGCAAACACTAATCTCAAACCAAGGTTAGTATCAACAAATCCTTCAAGAATACTCCTATGAAATACATTGCAAATGTTCCAAAATGCCACAAAAGATAAAGGAAAACCAAATGCATAATGAAAACATTCAACAAATTACCTATTCCATAGTTGGATTGGTGTCACATGTGCTAGTGACCCTTTCCCAACCCTTGATCAAAGCTCAAAATGATAAAATGCCAATGGAGATGATGTAGTGAAATGATGAACAAGATCAAATCTCAAATGAAGAGAGTAACCTTGCATGAAATTGTGAAGGATTTGCTTGAGGATGATGCACCTATTTAAAGATTTTCAAAATGCTAAGTGTTGAAGAGGGACCAATGTGGGATCAAAAACAAGCCAATGAGTTGAGGACACTTGTCATCATGTGATTAGTTGATGTATATGCAAGATTTGGGAAGAGTGCCCAAGAGGGAATTTTTGAATTCAAATTTGCAATAAATTTTGAGAGGGGGACAAGAAAGAAGAGCAATAAATACCCTGTTTGACTTGTCATGTTGAAAGAAAATGAGATTTTAATAAATCAATAAAATTGATTTATTGTGCAAGTGGCTAGGTCTAGATCATGCAAGTGGGATGGGATTAGCCTTAGATTAGGATTAGATTAATTTAATGATGATTATGCTGATTTAATGCTGATTAGGTGAGTTGACTTTTTGGACTTTGATAATTGATTTATTTAAATCAGAAAATGATGGAAAATGTATGATTTGGATTTGATTTAAATAAAGTCCTGATTTATTGGATGAATGGAATATGATTATGCATGATGTAAATTTGACATGTCTACATTTTGCCCCTCTTTGAAGCAATGTACTTGTTGCGTTGGTTCAAAGAATAAACTTGCCGCAATCGAAATTAAAAATTTTCTGATTTTCGGATGCCCCAGCGGAAAGAAGTACACTGGTACATTGCCCCCTCGAGAGATCGAGCGAAAAGATTCGATTTGAGGGTCGATCTCGCGATAAAGAGGTTCAAAATGGGTGGTTATGGGCGACGATGCAAATGAGATGATTTCAAGATGCTTAGAATAACAAATCTATATTATTCTAAATAACTTAAATGATGATATGATGTGAGACGGATGAGATGGATGATGTGATATGCTATGATTATGCAATGGATGATTTATGATATGCTTAGACTAACAGATCTATATTATGATGATGATATGCAATGCATGTGAAATGATCGATGTTTCCTATGATGTATGATATGAATGATATGTGGTATGCAGTTTATTGATGGTTTGAAGATGCAGGATGGATGCATGATGGATGCATGATGTTAGTGCGGGAATGAGATGATGACAAGAGGATCCAACAAGTCCATGATTGGTCGAGACTTTATTAGAGATGATGATGATAATAAAAGATGATGATGATAAATGATGATGATAGGTGGATGATTTGCTTATCAAGGATTGGGATTTTCAAAGAAGTCCACTTACTTTATTTTTGTATACGCCTAAGTCACGATCATCAAGTGAAGGACCCGGGATGGCGTTGTACTTAGTGTGATGAACTGACTCAACAACTGAGGATAGGAATTATTCTTGTTCACACGACATCTGAAACCTTGCTAGGATTGTTTACTTTAGAAGTCTCAAACATCTCGGACCAAAACGCTGGAAAGGTATAACCAATCAATGCAATAGTCAACAAGCTATCTGAAACCTCCTCCATACATATCTAACAAAGCAAGTATTCGCCAAGTTATTTTACAAGAACGTCCAACAAGCACAGCAAACAAAAGATAATGATCGTTGCCCCATTCCTATTTCTCTAAATCCTCTGCTTTGGGATATCATCGAGACGTCCTTGGAATGAGTGCAAATAAGATAAGTCAAAAGATAAAGACCAAGTAAAATAAAAGCGGACTAATGCTTCAATCACATGTGAGGAAAAAGGATGTGTTTTCTAAGGATGATAATCGAAACTTATTGCCAAAAGATAATTCCCATTGTAGGAAGGATTCATCCTAGGACATGTTAGTGGATGGCGGCACGTCATTTCGTTTATGAGGGATGATTGATATGGGACAAATTCAGATGATGGTGTTACCGATATGAAGAGATGACCAATTTGTTTACTCACTGTCCTAGACTTAAGACTTGATGCCTTTGAGTTCTACTTTTTAACCTGCTAGACTTGTTTCTAACTGTTTCACCAAAGGTT
>VDFB02056794.1:0-13130 GCA_007258455.2 Sequoia sempervirens
TGATGGAATGGTGGGGTTTTACAAGTTTATAGCATTTTGAAGGGAGCGGTTATACAAAAAGTGTCTTCCATATTATGATGTATACCCCTCCCTTGTGCACACCACTAGCCATGCTTAAGCTTGCTCCTTGCCTTGCCTACACACCCTTTGTGTTACTGCTCCATCTCACCTCACACTCAAAGCTAATTTTCACTTGCAAAGAAAATATAGTCGCATGTTTTTCAAAGAAACATAAATTTGGTGTTTACAAGCAAACACATGTAAAGCGTATTTTATGTGAAGAAAAATCCTCCCAACACACTTGGTGTACTTTCCAAGCCATGTATTCCAAAATGAAAAAGACCCAAAAAGTCTGCCAAGCACACTATCCCCACTTTCTTTGCTAAAGGTTGCCAAGACTGCCTGTGTTATTTTTGTCATAACTTTCACATCTGATCTCAATTTTTTGTCCCAACTAGTGGAAAGCTCTCTTCACAAGCTACACAAAAGATGGTTTTGAATTTTCTTTGAGGTACACAAACCAAAAACGTTTCTTCTTTTGATTGATCAAAAATTGAGATGAGCTAAACTATGTTGGATGCCAAAAGTAAAATGCATCAATTTTCCAAAGAAGAATGAAATCAAGCCCATGGTGGCAAACTGTGTATAGAACCACGAATGATGGAAGAAGATCCAATGTGAAACCCACTTGAAAACAGCAAGATCACCCATCAAAGGGATAAGCTTTTTTAGAAGATGGTCTTTTTACAGAAATGAGCTACTTTTAGGCATAGTCCTAAGTCTGTTTATAGGAAAGCAATCTATTTTAAGATGCCCTATAGACAAAAGATCTAGTTTTAGAGTTTCAAAGTTATTTTTTAAGATATCATTTTTAGCTCGATGGGAGCTGTGCAATTTTAAATTGTGAGAGACAAATTTAGTAAACTTAATTCATTTTTAATTTTTTAGTGGTACAAATTTCATGCAAGGTTCCAAATTCTTAAGGAAATCTTATAAATAAATGCTTTGCGAATTGTAGAAGCTAATGGTGAATTTTGTTACATTACATGCAACTTCATTGTTCCTCGAGAATTCTTCCAATTCATGAGTAATCAGAGTCTGAAAGTTACGAGAATACTAGTTACAAATCTGGACCTTCTGCTTAGTGTGTTTCTTGTATTAAAGGTATTTGGTTGTTAACCTACCATTAATCTTCTTTCTTATGGAGTTTTATGGGGTTTTATTTTCTTTATTTCAGCAAACCTATCTTTTATCAGTACATGCTTGTTATTTCTGTATACTGCTTTTATCAAGAAGCACAAGTGTCTTTTGTTTCAAGCATAAAATCATTCAAAATAAAAAAATATTGTTTTAAATGTTAAACCGATCTCAAAAATCTTGTAAATTGTGAATAAATTTTTTTAACTTTTTAACAAAGGAAGCTCATAATAGAAGAGAGGTTTTACCTACACATGCTTTGCTTTCCATTTTTGTGCCATCAAACAAAACAATACATTATAATCTTGTGAGTCTGAAGTTTGAAAGAAAGCATGGGAGCCAAAAGCTTTGCATAAGGAAAGTCTATCTTTTGGGCGGTTGTGCACAGTAAAATCCTCACTCGGAATCAATTAAAGTTAAAAGCTTTTCACGGGACTTCAAGATGCATGTTGTGCTACAGCCAAAGTGGTGTTACATCAAATTTATGATGTGCAGGAAGATGAACTTCCCCAACCAAATGCTCAGCCCAAAAGATCGAGAATGTAACATGGTGGTTTGGAAGAGCATGTGAAGTTTTCTTTCTCGTGGCATTATTTCAGGTAAGATAAGATGGCCACTTTGCAGGAAGTGCATGAAATGCAATGATTTCCCTATATGGGACATACAGCCATGAAGCAGGTATGATGTGCTAACAAAAGGAATCCTTAACTAGGTGTTAAAGTAGAGTTGCTTCAAATAAACAACTGTTTGAGTAGAAAATGGAGTATATAAAGTGAAATGCAAAGGAAATTTGCTTGGATAAATTCTAAGGCTATCATTTAGAAACAATAATATCGAGACAAGTTCCGGATCAGATCGGATCGATAATCAATCTCGATCCGACTCGGGATCGTCATCAGAACTCCTCGGTCAAGGAAGACACCTAGTTTGCAAGCCAGTCAAGTCATCATATGGACTTAAGCAAGCTCCACAAACCTAGTAATTCAAAATCAATTAGCATCTACAACATTGTGGATTCAAAAGAAGTTTCTATGATCTGAGCCTCTATGTCAAAAATGATGGCGATGATATGCTGATTCTCATTGTTCATGTTCAAGATTTAGCCATCACAGGTTGTGGGGCCAATGCTATTCAAAAAGTAAAGTCAGATTTATATCAACTTTTGACATGGCAAATTTGGACCTCCTACACTATTTCTTAGAAGCAAATACTTTGCTTCCCAATTACCCAATATTTGACAGTCAGGTGAAGTATACCAAAAATCTTTTGGGGAGATTCAAGATGACACATTATAATCTCTCATCTACACCCATGAAGGTTGACCTTAAACTTCCATCCCACACTAATTCACCACAGGTCAAATAATTAACATTCAAACAATTGGTAGGTAGTTTGATCTACCTACCATCCTCTTGACTAGATTTGTGTTTTTGTTGTTAGCTATCTTTAGTTGTTTATAATATTATATCGCAACCAAAATTAATCCTCTAGAAAGCAGTAAAAATAGTCCTCCGATATGTCACTGCCCTTGACTTTGGCATCTTATACCAACAATCTTCAAAGTTCAAACTATCAAGCCACAGCAACTCTAATTGGGCCAGTTCCATTGACACAAGAAAATTCAAAATCCACTACAAGTTGTGCTTTTTATATGCATTCGAGGGTTATTTCATGGAAAAGCAAACTCCAACATGTAATTGGCTTGTCTTCCATTGAAGCAAAATACAAGGTGGTTGTTAGTGTAGATTGTGAGGCAATATGGTTGCAATTTCTACTATTTGACTTGGAGCCAACTCCCATCATGCCAACTCATTGTACTACACACATCAGTGCTTTAAAGTTGGTAAAGAATCTAGTATATCATGCCAAGACCAAACACATTGAGGTTCATCATCACTATATTCGACAATTAATTGATAGTGTGAACATTTTTTTCATTAATGTGCCACACAGAAGCAAGTTGTCCATTTAATGACTAATTCACTTGGGCATGATAAATGTGTAAAATTTGAAGACAAGCTTGGGATTGTCTCCTAACTAGTCATTAAAGGGGAAATTATACATAATGTTTAGATACAAGGTTAATACTTAGGATACAAATGTTCATAAAGTTGTAATGACTTATTCGTTAGTTATGTCTAATAACATAATTAAATCACACAATGTCTGTTACGATCAATGTAAATTCCTCCCTCATCAGTATATAAGAATGCACACATATTCCAATGCATCTCATTTCCCCATTGTCTTCTTACAACTAATAATAATGATGATATATGTCCAAGAAACCTGACTGATGCTCACTCTACTGAAAAATAATTCTTGTATAGGTACTTTTGCCTATGGATAAATGTTTTGTTGTTATGTTCCTAAACACAACAAATTTGTTACCTTATTGCAATGTACTATTTTCTCTATAATCTTATAACATTGTACTGTTGTCCACTAATAAAGTTGAACAACTAATTTATGTTGCCTAGGGACAATGTCCCATTGTATCTAGTCAATGTGGTTATGTAGGTGGCAGCTTGTGTGCAAAGTTACTCATTTTGTTATAAATAGGGGTTTAAACATTCCATGCGATTTACCCATGTATGTCAAATATCATTATTAATTTTGTTGGAGGTATCTTTCCTCCACTTCCTTGACAATCAATTATCATCCTACTATTGGGATGTCTTGATGGCTCTCGCCCTATGTTTGTTAGTTTCATCCTTGTAACAGAATATATCACTTTTTTTTGCTATTTCTCCTTGTACTTGTGGTTTGTGTCATTTCTCTCTAAATAATTAACTTACACAATGTAAGTTACAACTGCTGTAAGTTCCTCCCTCATTAATAGGTAAGAGTGCACACATATTCCAACATATTCCAATGTATCTCATTTCTCCCATTGCCTTCTTGCAGCCAATACTACCGAAGATAAGATTGATGCTACTGCTAATATCTGTCCAAGAAACTCGTGACTAATGCTCCCTCTACTAAGATATTGAAAAAAAAGACTTCAATAAAGTACCTTTTCCATTAACAAACAATTTCAAGAATTGATGCAAAAACCTGAATTTGATGAATGTTATTTCGCCATTGTGTTCCTAAACACAACAATTTTGTTACCTTAATGTAATGAATTATGTGTTTATAAGCTTGTAACATTGTCATGTTGTCAAGAACTAAAGTTGACCTACCTAATACATGTTGCTCCTTGGTTTTTGTGTCATCTATCTCTGCATTATTAAGTAACTTACACAATGTAAGTTACAACTGATGTAAATTCCTCCATCAATAATAAACAATTTCAAGAATTGATGAAAAAATCAGAATTTGAAGAATGTTTTGTTTCGCTGTTGTGTTCATAAGCACAGTGATTTTGTTACCTTATTGACAATTGTAATGAATTATTTGTCTATAAGCTTATAAAATTGTAATATTGTCAAGAAAAAAAGTTGAACTATCAAATATATGTTACTCCTTGCATGTGTTATTTCTCTCTACAGACCTGCAATAGGTGATACTAGAACCTGTTATTGATCTTTACATAATAAAATATTTGTCTCAAAGGTCATAACTTTTTGTTATTGTATCGGATCAAGGTGAATCCTTTTTTTAATTCAAAAATTTATGTGACTGTATACTCAAAAGTCTCTTTGGTTCAACAGGATCGTCAGCATTTCTAGGAAATTTCAGGCCACTTCTCAGACAAACCCATGACAGCATTCTACTCAAAATTTATTAAACAAATTAATTTAATCTAACAATTTTAAATCACGAATCATGATTTCTAAACCCTTATGATATTTTGAGTTGTATAGAATTTAGTTATTTTTAGTTTATTTCTTGTTGATTGGGCTTGGCCCCACTACACTTTGTTTTGTTATTTCATATTCTTGTTTGGTCTTGGCCCTGCTAAGATTTTGAGGGTGCCCCTTCCAGTACCTGCCCCTTTTTTTGTGAATAGTGTATTGATCTCGTTTTAGTCTATAAAAAGGAATAATGCCATTTTCCACAAAAAAATAATGTTAGTTATGCATGTATCATAAATATTTTGGCTATTTTTCTTTATATTTTTCATAATTTATGTATAGACATTTCCACAACAAACTTAAAAATTCCAATGTTTCTTTGTGCATTTCCTAGGCAAAAACTCAATATTCAATTGGAAGCACTCAAAATGAGTGGTCACTCACAATTTTTTGAGATTATAAAGGGAGATAAAACCGCCGCAAGTTGTTTAACATCAACTCATACAAGCTTTCAAAAAGTACTCACTCATAATTTTTTAAGATAAATAAATGCAGACAGATCCTCTACAAGTAATTGTTCTAGAGTTGTTTGTAAAATGCTGAAAGATTTATTACCTTCTCTTCAGCTGAGAATAACACTCAATGTGTGTCTGTTTGAGGTCACTTTCTATTGGAAACTAGAATCTTAGAGCTTTAAGTTGATGTTTATTTCATTTTTTAATGATAAATAGAGATTCAAACTCTGCTAATGACATCTGTCCAGTCTGAAAACCCTTGTTGGAAGATAGAAAAAGCATAACTCTAGATAGCTAACTGCCTTTTTTTGGTATTTTGAAGAAGTTCAGAACTAATTTCTCAAAAATACTATTAGTTTCATATTTGCATAAAGATTCATTGACATATTTTTACCTTTCAAACACAAGCTTAGGAGAAAGAATGTTGATGAAAAGTTGATTGTCATGTTTGAATAAGTCTGGGTTGTTGAGTGTTTTTGTCATTGATGACAAGCTGCTTGAGCTACTTGCCTGTGTGTTGAGCGATCTGGATGTGTGCTTGAGCTACCTGACTGCTTGCTTGAGCTACTTTGGTTGTCTGCTTGAGCTGGTTGAGCAGGTTGCTTGTGTGTTTCAGCTCCTTGCTTGCTTACTATGTCAGCATATTTTTGCCAAATCAGATTAACAAATCAGTTTGCCATATCAGCTTTACATGTCAGGGTTTGAAAAGTCTTTATTCAGTTTTATAATGGCACGTTTCATCTTTATGAGGCAGCGAATATTTTCTATGAGGCTTGATTCTTTCTATGAGGAGGCTTCATGTTGATAGGTGTCGTTGGAAGATGCTAGGGATTGTAAAAAGGTTAAAAATTTGCTAAGTCTCCTGGCGTCTTTATTTGAAAAGATTTTTATTTATTTCTCTGACAAGTATGCATAGTGGTGACTTGAAGTTTATACATGTTTTCTCCTTACATTTTTGGCTTAGCCATATCCAAAAAGGGACCCGACTTTTTCTAAAGGCGGCTAATGTTTATTGAAGACGTTTCTGTATGCACGCTCAGACATTTATGGTGACGAATTCTCTACTCATTTTCTTTATGGTTGTGGCTATGTTTGAAGATTGTGGTCATTTTGAAATGTATTGGAGTCTTTATTTTCTTCAGGCATTTTCAAAGGATGTCAAATTTAATCATTGGCGGCTCATATTCAAGTCTTTTCCTTAAATGCTTCAGAATATTCATCATTCCTATCTTTCATAAGTGCTGTCGGTTTTTTTGAGACGTGGAGTATACAGCAAGAGGTTCGATGAAATTATTATTTTATTGGGAGTCAATTCATGTGCTTCGATGGTTTCTATGAATATCAAAGGACGGTTTTGACAGTGAAGGTGTGAGATTTTAAAAATATGTTCATCAGACCTGAAGTCGTGTCTCCCATCCTATTCGCAGCAGGATTCTTTTTATTTCTGACAGAAATATTTATGAGACAGCTCTATATGCAGGAACAAAAAGTCGTGTTCTTTATATACAAAAACATACCACCCGCATTCATGCTTCTGGGCGACAGTCATGGGTTTTAAGTGCTATGACATCCAAAATTCTGGAGTGTGAATTAATGTTTTATTGCTATTGTGGAAGGGCAATATGAGTATGCTGTGTGAAGAGGCATTTGATTCTGAGATATTGATTTATATTCCTTTTGAGGTTACAGGGATGTTTTATTGCTTCTACGGGTGAACTTATTTTGCTGAGTAAAAAGGAATTTGTCAGAAACGTCATTGATAATTTCTGGAAATGGCAGCGTCAGTTTTTAAAAATTAATTCCTTGTATTTTGCGTGTGATTGGGTGGCAGCATTGGTTATTTGTTTGTTGTGTTTTCCTTATGCAACGGCTTCAGTGATATGGGGTCAATTTATCGAATCTTCATTTTTAATGATGATCTTTATGATAAAAATAGATCATCGAGCCTTAGATTTTCATAATGATTTTTATGGTGATATTTGTGTTCATTCCTTCTTGTGTGGGTATTATCTGTGCCGTGTAACCGAGTCATGATACTGGGCAGAAGTTACAGCTGGAAAGTTTTTGGTTGAAAATCAATCACAGTGAGGTTTATACAGTTCTGGAATAAGGTGTGGAGTGAATCCTGAGGGGTTGTCGTTTTTTTAATATAGAGGTGATATTTTTGAAGGATATAAGGGAGACATTATTCTATATAGAGGGCAATCATATTTCATCGCAGCTATTGTGAGTGAGTGATATATGATTTTTGTGATGACTGAGATTATGAACTGTTTGCTTCTTTCATATGCTGGATCATTCTGAGCAGTATATGGAGTTGACTGTGAAAGCTTATCAGCACCTTTGTGTGGAAAGTTTGAAAGTGCTGAGGAAGTGGGTGTATTTTCTTCATCGCCTAAGGCGGTTGTGTGTATGTTTCTTTATAGTGTGTTCTGATTTGTAGTGTTGAATATCCTTTGTTTGAAAAGATTTCTGATTTTGGACAGTGTTTATGTGAATGTGAGCCTCACAGTTCATGTGAAGGCAGTGCTAGAAATCAGTGTTGCAGCATAAGAAATTTCATAAAGTCTGGAGTTGGTGCTTCAGCCACTTGAGTTGGTGCTTCAGTGTTTTTCGGAGTTGGTGCTCTTGGTGGGTTGGTGCTCACTAAATGTAATCAGGGTTGGTGCCCTTTGATGAAATAAAATCAATATTTTTCCATGGCTTTTTACCCGAAAGGGTTTTCCACGTAATCCCAGTGTTTAGCTTTTTCATGGTGTTTATGTTGCTCTAAATGTGCTGATTCTGATTTCTGATTTAATGGTTTGTATGGATTAAAGTTTTTTAAAAGACTGAAATACTGATTCACCCCTCCTTCCCCCGCGCCTCCCCTCCCTCAGTATTTCCTATGTGCTCTTCATGGGTACCAAGCACTAAACATTTTATGATGGTATTTGTTTAATGAATTCATTGTTGATTTCCAAGTGAAAGGAGAACATAGAAAATAAATAGATGCATTGCTTAGATCTAGAAAATATCTAGAAGAAGATAATTTATTTGGGCTCTTCTTAAATCAATTTGTTTACTGTTTTATCCAATAAGACTAGTAACTGTATAAATGAATATAAATAACAAAGTATACCAGATAGAGTAACTAAAATTTATCTTTATTCATATGAAGTTCTTACACAAAAGTAGACCAAAAATAATCAGTGAAGGATCAAAGTACTTTCCTTGACTATGAGAAACCTGTTTAAAGAACCCAAAGGTTGCCAAGTAGAACACAACCATTGACAAATACTAACAAATGTCTCTTAACAACTATACACAAGCCAACAAGTAAATAATACATAGTTGAATACAAACAACTAAACAAAACATTGCAAAGCCATTTTATGCTAACTACATCATCCCCCCCAAAAAAGAATGGATTCCCAACCAACATGTAGAGAACAACAATAATATATCAAGTAATATCAATTATAGTTTTCCAAACTCAGGATGGCACCGTAGAGGAAGAAAGGCCTTTGTACTCATGCTTCCCTCATTCAACTAAAACAGCCTAATCATAACCCAAGCATTTCCACAACGAAATATGGATGACAACCCTACAAATGTTGTGAAAACTTTATTGATATTCATGTTTTGGTAAATAATCAGATAGTTATTATTAACAAAAGAGCCTTCCTCTTATAGAATTTACAAACCCTACAAATTAGGGAGTAGTAGTTAACTGAATGTTAACTAGTATGAGATAGATAGTTAACAAATACGGAAGTAGAAATTAACTAGCATGGTACAAACGGTTAACTAAACGTTAATTGGACGATAGACAAACAGTTAACAGAAGAAAACTTACGACTAACTAAAGACATAAATAAAGCTAAGATGACCATTAATATTACATTTAATATTTTAATACCCTCCCTTAATGGTTATCGTACAAACAAAAACTAAGTCTACCCATATTGTGTTGGTCATCAAAATGCATAGTGTGCAAAACTCCTCCCCGCTTTGTCAGTTTCCTCGCTTACCTACCGGAGCACTTTATCAGACGCCTCCTCATTGACCCCTATCAGCCAACCACTTAAGCAATACCACCTCTCAGATGACCAATCTCTCCCAGCAGTAATGGCAAGTGGGACTCTTGGAGCCCTCCTCCGAATTGCCTCATCCTTTCTATTGAGTGGGTTCCTTTGCCAATATCCTTGGCAGTAAATGCTTGTTCAACACTGGGAGACTCACTACTACTCCCAAACTACTTCCTCCACCTATCTTGCTACAAGATCCTGTTGCACAACTCATCAAACTTCAAGTCAAGATTGGTGGATGTAATGTTGAGCATTTCGATGAAGTGCTCGTAGGAACGTGGCAAACTCTTCAAATTTATCACCACCACATCCTCTTCTTCCATCTTATGACCAATGGCCTCCAATTGATCGCGAATATTTTTTTATTTTCATCAAGTGCTCCTGCAAAGACACTTGGTCATCCATCATAATAGAAAAGAGCATATTCTTTAGAAAGAAAGCCCTTCCCTTGTTTGAGGTCTCATAAAGATCTTTCAGATGCTTCCAGATATCTGCAGTAGATTTACCAAATGGTATTTCTGGTAACATCTCATCGGCGATAGATAATTTAAGAAGCATGATTGCCTCCCTATTACTTCCATCATACTTGTCCCAATCCTTCTCAGCAGTAGTGGGATGAACTTTTGTACAAAACAAGAGCATCCAGACACCGGTACTCAAAGATGGTAAGCATTCTCTACTTCCACATGTTGTAATTCTTTCCATTGAACCTCTGCGAAGTTTCCAACATAATATTGGACAAAGATGCCATCCCTCCCATTTTCCAAAGCACGAAAAACGAGGTAACTCTGTGATCAACTGGCACAACTCCCGATTTTTCAAAAATTGTCTGAAAAAGAGGCTTAGAAACTGTAAGATCTTTTTTTTTAGAAAATAATCTCAAAACTCTAAAAGTAATGACATTTCTCCAAACTTTTTGAAAGATAGTAGAATTTATAGAAAAAATTTCAACTTTGTAAACTTTTTTAGAAAAATTTTGAAAACTCCCTCGGAGCACTTTTTTATTTTCCCTAGGAAAAGCCAAACTCGGGCCCCAAAAATCCGTTTCTGCTATACTAAAAAATCCTTGGTAACAAAAATTCAAAACCACAAACTATAGAAAGTCAAAACCCTATTTGAAACCAGAAGGCCCTCAAAATATAGTTGATTCTTCCAGAACAGGCACAAAAAATCTGCATTGGACACGGATCAGAAAACCCTAGTCGCATAGAAAAACGCATGAGAGAGAGTCGTGCAAGTAGCAAAAGAGAAATACGTGACAAAAACGAAGGTCACACATAGCAAAAACATGACCAAGGAAAACCCATGATTTATGAAGTTGCGCCGAACCAAATAGAAAAAAACGCGAAAATGAAATCACGCGCCAAATCTCAAGAAATAGACTTACGAAATCTTCAGGGAAAAAAACGCCCAAAAACCTTTACGTCGCGTGAATGAGAAAGACACTCCCAAAAATGAACAAAAAAAGGCCTGAAAAAGGCGTCGCGATTTTCTTCAAAAACCATTTGAACTCACCTAAGAAGAGTCGCGACTTTAGACAAAATAATCCACGACTTTTGTGCTGAAACCCTTTGAATTTTTTGCTAGAAACAAAAAAAAAAAAAACATGATTTCTGAAAAATCCACGATTTGCCCTCAAAAAGCCCTCGAAAAAAAAAAATCTAGCCAAGTTTTGGAACCCGAATCTCTGATACCATGAAAACTTTATTGATATTCATGTTTTGGTAAATAATCAAATAGTTATTATTAACAAAAGAGCCTTGCTCTTATAGAATTTACAAACCCTACGGAAGTAGAAGTTAACTAACATAGTACAAACAATTAACTAAACGTTAACTAGACGATAGACAAACAGTTAACTGAAGCAAACTTACAACTAACTAAAGACTTAAATAAAGCTAAAATGACCATTAATATTACATTTAATATTTTAATATGTTGAGCCTTCAACATTGTTAACTTTAATTTTGCATTGGTTTCTTCAATTATAAGTATAAAGGGAAATTTATAAAGTATACCCTAATTATCAACATATACAAAACACAAGGCATCATACAGAATCTAGATAATGTACCCACCAATGGCCATATAACTAAATGAACTAAGGGATGGAGGAATCCTCATACAAACAGGTAGCCAAGTCTAAATAATTATTTGACTCTGAAAAGACATCAACAAACTGATTACTATACCTAGACAATACTCCTAGCATTGCAGATATATCCCCATCACAAAAACCTTGTTCAATACTCTCCATATGCCATGAATGTGCCTCCTCCCAACTCACCAACTTGTACAAATGATTCCCTAGCTTTTCCAAACTCAAGGTCTGAGGAAGAGCAGACTACAAAAGCCTAGACAACTGCAACAAAGATTAAACCATTGTGTCAACAAGATAAATATAGTCAATGGCTGTACAACAACAATAGAATGGTGGAATTATCAGACTATATAGTAATAGATTGAGTTGTACAGTAGAGTGTATAAAAGTGTACGATAAAGCAGTTTCTAATGAATTCATACACTATACACTGCTAGGAGAGGTCATATGGTCCAGCGATTGAATTGTCTACAACAATTGTATCATGAACAAAGCTTCTATGTGTGTAGTATGGTAAGCCCAATTCAGTGTTGAGCATACAACAGAAGAGAGAGGTTGAATGACAACCATTTTTAGCAAACCATATGAGTCTTTTTAGCCTACCGTACAGTGGGGAAAAAGCAAGGAATTTTATTATTATTAATTTTCCTTTTTCCACCAATTTTAAAAGGCTTGTATCTCTAAAAAATTCTTAAGATCCCTTTCTATACTTTTCCCTTCTTCTTTTTCCTCTTGTGGGGTCCATACTTTATTTTCCTCTCCAACTTGATTACTTTTCTTTCCAACCCATTGTACAATACTTTTCCCTTTTTAGTTATTTTCCTATGATTGTCTTATAATTTTGATGTCATGTTGATAGATACAAAATGAATAGGGTGCCTTGTAACATTTATTAGCAAAAGTATTTGTAGGCTCCAAATCAAATATCTTTTTAATTTCATTACTTTGAGTTGAACTTTCAATAATTTCATAATATCCGATTGAATCTAGTGCCACTACTAGAACACCGTAGTCAATCATATTTATGGCTTTCGACCTTTGAAAATAAATTGTTACTACTAACCATATACTTCATCTGACACACATGAATTATTCAACTTTTCAAAATAGTTTGCCTCATTTTCCTCAATGTTAAATGGTTGCTTCTTGTCATCTTGAGATTCTTGTTTCTCTTCATTAATCTTCATAGCTTCAATATAATTATAGTTCAATGGGAAGGCTTCATAGTCCTCCATTTTCCAATGGAATAGGCCACGAAGGGAATTTGATTTATCTTCCAAACATGACTACAATTCCAAGATTCCTTCAACATTTTGGCTCCATGAGACCCTAATCATGCTTCTCTATCCACTATTCTTTGGAGTCAACATCTAAAGAATCCAAGGAATCCGCTTCCTCACTACTTAATTCTTCAAATCAATTATATACTTTCTGCCTTTATTTCAATGGAGAGTGTATTCTTTTACTAGTTGTGGTTGGCATCCGCTTCTATCAACCATCCCCAACC
>VDFB02056796.1:0-22581 GCA_007258455.2 Sequoia sempervirens
CCCTTAATTCATGAACTTCTTATTACAACTACAAAATGGACACATCAAGCTCTATACCTATGGATTGATGTCATTTTTTTCCTGTCACATACCTCAGCTTGCCAGAGAATAGGTTGTTATCATAAATTAATTGATGCTGACACAGCCGTCTGTAGCCGTTTGCTGCCACTCACTGATGCTCTCCTCACCATCCATAATAAATATTTCAACTAACTTTTATCCATGCGGACTGTAAATTCATGTATTTTTCTTATAAATTGAATACAATAAGCAAGGGATTGTATGCTCCAATTCACAGCCATTAGATCTGTCTATTTCTCAAGGGATTGTATGCTCCAATTCACAGCCATTAGATCTGTCTATTTCTCTCTCTATTCTTTTTCTTTTTCATGGTATCAGAGCCCTCTAAAAATCTTGGGCTGTGTGGGCTTAGTGTCAGCTATTACCTGTGGTGTTTTTTAATGTGAGCTACATGATCTGGTATTGATTGTGTAAGCTATGCTTTATGGTTCTAGAATTTGGCACTGAATGGTTGTAGGATGCATAGGTACTTGCAGCCAAAGGAGAGTCTGGTGACAACTATAAGTATAGGCTGTAAGTTTTTGGCTTGTGTATCTGTGCGCTAGGTGAGGCGTATGGGTTGGGAGAAATGAATGTTTGTAAGTAATGAGGAGAGACTTCATAAACTTTGGTTCTATTTGTTGTGAGGTTTGGGAGGTCTGTGAATGAATCGTATGAATGACTAGAGTTAGATATATTTGTTGCAAGAGTGAGCAATGGTTGCTCGAGGCGCGAAGTGTTTGGATTGAACCGATGCAAGTTTTGGTTTTTATTGTTGAGTTTCTAAATGTTTTTGAAGAAGATTTTGTAAGGCAGATATGCTATTAGAGCACAGTTAGTGGAGGCTGCACATTAGAAGAACAAGCCAACATTTTGTTGTTTATGGGCATGGCTGTATGAAGTCAGTCATTTTTAAATCTTTGGGCTGCTGTGTAAGCAGTGTGAAGGCAAGTGGAGAGGCTTGCGTGAGAAGAGGTCATTGCAATCAGTTTTGGAGGGGGAGAGTAGTTGTGAGATGCAATAGAGCACTATACCTTTCCAATTAATTCTATCCAACTCTATTCTATATCTTTGTTGTGAGTTTTAAAACAATTTTTGAAATTGCATTGAAAATGTTACATTAAAATATGACCTTCACGTAATCTCATGTGGGAGTTTCCTATCCATGTATTATTTATTCATCTTTGTAAAATCAGTTTATAAAGAAGGAGAAGGTGAAAATTTTGTTCTTTTATGTTATATTGTAATATTTAACATATCTTGTTGAAGTTAAGAGTTTGATGAAACTCTCACATATTTTGAAAGGCACAAATTTTTACAGTGTCCTTGTTTGTTTGGTCCATAAGAGGTCAAGATCAAGGCACCATAATACAAAAAAATCATTGTTGGTTAGTAGGGGCTTCATTTTCAAAGCCTTGATGTTTGTGTGCTTGAAGAGTTTATTTTTATTTTACTATAAATTCATCTAAAATCTCTAATATTGTGCTTAGTGCAAAATTAGATGGCACTAACTATGCAAATTGGAAATGTGAGATGGAATTAATTCTACAAGTGAAAGGTTTATGGGAACTAACAATAGAAGACAAACCTACAGATGAAAGCAAGCATGAAAAATGAGATAAATCTAATGTCCTTATTCTAGCCATACGCTCTTTTGTGAGTGATAGTCTATTTTCGGAAGCTCGTAGGCTTGTCAGAGGTAAAATTAGGATTTCCTATTTTATAGGAGGTTTCTGATGCATTTTTGAAGGTTTGCATGTAAGGGTTTCTAATGCATGTCTGGTGGAGTTTTCTAGTTTTTTGGAGAGCTTCAGAATGGTGCAACATGCATCTCCCTTTGACAACTTTTCTTGGCATTTGCTATTTTTAGCTTGCTTGTTGGAGTTTTGAGATTTGGATTGCGGATTGTTTTTGGGTTTTTAGAGAGCTTTGCAGTGATATGACATGCAAAGACATTGGACAACTTTCAGAGTTTACTATTTTTAGTAAGCTCTATTTCTGGCAGTGCCATCATGGGTAGTAGCATTAGCAGTCAGTTTAGTTTCCATTTCGGGCAATGCAATTAGGAGCATATTTGGTAAAATGATTTATTTAAGTCATTTAATATTTTACTATCATTTTTGGGACCTTGGCCTAACATAATGATTTAAAGTTGTTTAAAAAGGTGGTTCTTAAGGGTGGACGCCTCATTGAGAAGGTTTTAATATTTCAAATGTTAATAATGTCCCCTTGAGACTTGGATGCCTAGGGAAGAGGATAAATTAAATGTTATTTAAAATTAAATTATCTCATGAGGTTTGGGCGTCCCTTTTGGAGGAAAGATGGAAAGCCAACAGTCGCCTCAAAGTTCTTTAAAAGTAGGCCTTTGTTCATTCATTCATCATCCATTGTTTAACTTATCGAATTGTTGTCGGAATGACTTCAAATTTATGGCTTTGAGGGATGCATACCTCCTATCAAGATTCAAGCATCTGATTTCGTGTTTGAAAGATAACACCTAGTTGGATTCGAGGTTGCTTCTCACACAGAGATTGCAGATTGAGCATCAATGTGAAGAAATTTTGGTGATATTATCTATTTTGTGATTGCTGGTTTTGTATGGCTGAAAGTGATTTCTATTCATAAGTCCTTTTGCATATTGAATATCATTGTGGGTGTTTGTTTCAATTGATCCTATGGCCTAGGTGCCTCTTGGTGCTAAATTTCAGATTTTATTATTGAGGGATTGAATTTAAAAGAAAGGTCGACCCCCTTCTTGGCCGTACCATGTCCTTGCTACTTTGATTTTCGTGTTGGGCATCTTTGGAGCTAGTGGTGCTTTGCTACTTGGCATTTTTGGTTGCCTAGCAATTGAAAAGGTTTTTAGTTTCAGATGTATTGGTGCAGTGTGGTGGGAGTTTGAGCTTTTTGGTTGAATGTTTGCTTGTTGGTCTGCACTTTGGTTCACTGGCATTTCATATTAGACTTAGCTCTTTCCATGTTATGCTATATTTCTTGGGCGTCTATGCCTCTAGTTTCATGTGCACTCAATTTGGAGGTGATAGGAGCATTTTGGATGAAGATATGAACAAATTAGTGAAAGTATACTTGTTGGTCTGAACATTTAATTTGTTGGTTTTGCAAATCAAGTTTGGTTATTCCCTTTCATGCTATGTTTCCTTAGCATTTTTATTCATATTTGTAATTTGAGATATAGTGTGATCTTTGCCGTGAGTTTGGAGCAGATTTCATTGAGAAATCATTGTAATAAACACTTTGTTACTTGCAAATAATTTGCATTGTAAGGTTGAAAATAGTAGTACTATTCAAGTCATTTACATTTCTGCATTTACTTTGTGTTTTAATTCAAACATTGTAACCCTTGGATGGTTTACTGCCAGTGTGGAGGAATAAACAATTGTATCTCTTATATGTCACCCACTGATTGAGTGGAGTATCCCCTCTGTTAAGTGGATGCCTGCTGCAAAGTAGATGAATTGTTCTTCAATGTAATATCTTTCCCCCGCATTGAATAAGTGGTAGTGTGGAATCTTCATGGTCGGTTCTCCATTTGCCTTCATTTCCAACTTGTAATTCAATTTAGTTATTGCTAATGATCCCATCACCATATGCTATCACCTCGCCTTCAATAGGATCTTGGTGAAGGTTTCTTTCAAGTTGTTTATCTTTGGGAGCTAACACTAATAACTAGTGTTGTGTTGGATTTGTTGTTAAGAAAATTCAAGAAAAAACTAAGGGGCTTATTTCAATGGTATCGGAGCCTATGAACCTGCCATCCCGTGGAATCTAGCATTAAAAATTTAGTTCAGTTCTTTGTGCCTAGCATTTAATCAGAACTCGGAAATTTCTTGCAGCCTGTTGGGTGTTTCAGAGATAAGTTTCAGGTTTAATCATGGCCTATGATGATGAATTTTTTTTGGCAAAGACACTTTATATGGTAGGAAAAAGACTCAAAAAATAATTTCAATCAAGGGAAGATGAAGTGAACATACTTCATTTGCTGGAACAATGTTTGAGCTAGGTGAATCAATCACCTTCTGAGATAATGCAGTCGACATTAGTAGCTGCAGTGACCTCTTTGAATCAGCCCTATTGGTTGAGGCATCTTGATGAAGAAACCAAGCTGTTGGTTACTTCTTGCTTCATTGAAGTGATGAGAATTGTGGTACCCTAGGTGCCCTATGATGATTAAACCATGAAGATCATTTTAAATATGATAGTGTAGAGTTTTCAAGATTTTGATGAAACTGGAAATAATTTGTTTCCAAGAAGGGTTGCTATATTAAAACCTTTTCAAAACTTAGAATTTGTATGCTATTGATAGACTTGGAGATGCAAAATCAGATTTATCATTTGTTTCATTATCTCTTCACCTCAATATGGAGTGAGCAAGAAGAGGGGATGCTTGCAGCTGTCATGAATGTTCTAATTCTTACCATCAAAGAAGTTGATAATCTTCCATAAAGTGTCCAATCTCTTCTCATCGATGCTTATGAATGTGAAGAGAAAATTTCTACCATTGCTAATGTGCTAATCAAGGAAAATTTCAGTCAATGTGAAGAACAATTGAAGCCATTTATGAGGAAAAATCAGAATGAAGATCAAGCAAATGAAGAAATAAATAGAATGCTCAATTCCAATGTTCCTATGGATGAAACTTAGTCTATACCTTTAGATGTGTATATGCCCAAGTACACATTTGAAGAGGGTATTGAGACATCATTAGCTATGAAGACTCAAAGAACCTATGCATTCTATAGAAGAACATAAAGAAGACATATCCGTGAGTGAGTCACATAAGGTACCCATGCATTCTTCAGAAGAATGCAAGGAAACAAGAGTTGACATGGAGATGCATGAAGAGGCCACAAGTGTAGATCCAAATGAAAAAGAAGTTTGGTAAGAAGAAGATGTTACCTGCTCAACTAGTGAGTTGCTTTTCCATCTCTACAATTTTGGAGGATTTTGGTTTGGAAAACAAGCCAAAGATGAGAAAGAGAAAGAGGAAGCTGAAGTCTCTTCCCACTTAAAAGTTGATTTGACCGACTTCCTTGAATCATGTTCTTCAATGTAATATCTTTTCCCCTCATTGAATAAGTGGTAGCGTGGAATCTTCATGGTCGGTTCTCCACCCGCCTTCATTTCTAGCTTGTAATTCAATTTAGTTATTGATAATGATCCCATCACCATATGCTATCACTCGCCTTCAATAGGATCTTGGTGAATATTCTTGGTGAAGGTTACATTCAAGTTGTTTATCTTTGGAAGCTAACGCTAATAATTAGTGCGTGTTGGATTTGTTGTCAAGAAAATTCAAGAAAAAACTAGGGGCTTATTTCAGTGGTATCAGAGCTTGCGAACTTGCCATCCTGTGGAATCTAACATTAAAAATTCGGTTCAGTTCTTTGTGCCTAGCATTTTGGATGAAGATATGAACAAATTAGTGAAAGTATACTTGCTGGTCTGAACATTTAATTTGTTGGTTCTGCAAATCAGGTTTGGTTATTCCCTTCCATGCTATGTTTCCTTAGCATTTCTATTCATATTTGTCATTGGAGATATAGTGTGATCTTTGCCATGAGTTTGGAGCAGATTTCATTGAGAAATCATTGTAATATACACTTTGTTATTTGCAAATAATTTGCATTGTAAGGCTGAAAACAGTAGTACTGTTTTAGTCATTTATATTTCTGCATTTACTTTGTGTTTTAATTCAAACATTGTAACCTTTGGATGCTTTACTGCTAGTGTGGAGGAATAAACAATTGTATCTCTTATATGTCACCCACTTGATTGGAGTATCCTCACTGTTAAGTGGATGCCTGTTGCAAAGCGGATGAATTGTTCTTCAATGTAATATCTTTTCCCCTCATTGAATAAGTGGTAGCGTGGAATCTTCATGGTCGGTTCTCCACCCGCCTTCATTTCTAGCTTGTAATTCAATTTAGTTATTGATAATGATCCCATCACCATATGCTATCACTCGCCTTCAATAGGATCTTGGTGAATATTCTTGGTGAAGGTTACATTCAAGTTGTTTATCTTTGGAAGCTAACGCTAATAATTAGTGCGTGTTGGATTTGTTGTCAAGAAAATTCAAGAAAAAACTAGGGGCTTATTTCAGTGGTATCAGAGCTTGCGAACTTGCCATCCTGTGGAATCTAACATTAAAAATTCGGTTCAGTTCTTTGTGCCTAGCATTTAATCAGAACTCGAAAATTTCTTGCAGCCTGTTGGGTGTTTCAGATATAAGTTTTAGGTTTAATCATAGCCTATGATGATGAAAAAAGTTTGGCAAAGACACTTTAAATGGTAGGAAAAAGACTCGAAAAAGAATTTCAATCAAGGGAAGATGAAGTGAACATACTTCATTTGCTGGAACAATGTTTGAGCTAGGTGAATCAATCACCTTCTGAGATAATGCAGTCGACATTAGTAGCTGCAGTGACCTCTTTGAATCAGCCCTATTGGTTGAGGCATCTTGATGAAGAAACCAAGCTGTTGGTTACTTCTTGCTTCATTGAAGTGATGAGAATTGTGGTACCCTAGGCGCCCTATGATGATTAAACCATGAAGATCATTTTAAATATGATAGTGTAGAGTTTTCAAGATTTTGATGAAACTGAAAATAATTTGTTTCCAAGAAGGGTTGCTATATTAAAACCTTTTCAAAACTTAGAATTTGTATGCTGTTGATAGACTTGGAGATGCAAAATCAGATTTATCATTTGTTTCATTATCTCTTCACCTCAATATGGAGTGAGCAAGAAGAGGGGATGCTTGCAGCTGTCATGAATGTTCTAATTCTTACCATCAAAGAAGTTGATAATCTTCCATAAAGTGTCCAATCTCTTCTCATCGATGCTTATGAATGTGAAGAGAAAATTTCTACCATTGCTAATGTGCTAATCAAGGAAAATTTCAGTCAATGTGAAGAACAATTGAAGCCATTTATGAGGAAAAATCAGAATGAAGATCAAGCAAATGAAGAAATAAATAGAATGCTCAATTCCAATGTTCCTATGGATGAAACTTAGTCTATACCTTTAGATGTGTATATGCCCAAGTACACATTTGAAGAGGGTATTGAGACATCATTAGCTATGAAGACTCAAGAAGAACCTATGCATTCTATAGAAGAACATAAAGAAGACATATCCGTGAGTGAGTCACATAAGGTACCCATGCATTCTTCAGAAGAATGCAAGGAAACAAGAGTTGACATGGAGATGCATGAAGAGGCCACAAGTGTAGATCCAAATGAAAAAGAAGTTTGGTAAGAAGAAGATGTTACCTGCTCAACTAGTGAGTTGCTTTTCCATCTCTACAATTTTGGAGGATTTTGGTTTGGAAAACAAGCCAAAGATGAGAAAGAGAAAGAGGAAGCTGAAGTCTCTTCCCACTTAAAAGTTGATTTGACCGACTTCCTTGAATCATGTTCTTCAATGTAATATCTTTTCCCCTCATTGAATAAGTGGTAGCGTGGAATCTTCATGGTCGGTTCTCCACCCGCCTTCATTTCTAGCTTGTAATTCAATTTAGTTATTGATAATGATCCCATCACCATATGCTATCACTCGCCTTCAATAGGATCTTGGTGAATATTCTTGGTGAAGGTTACATTCAAGTTGTTTATCTTTGGAAGCTAACGCTAATAATTAGTGCGTGTTGGATTTGTTGTCAAGAAAATTCAAGAAAAAACTAGGGGCTTATTTCAGTGGTATCAGAGCTTGCGAACTTGCCATCCTGTGGAATCTAACATTAAAAATTCGGTTCAGTTCTTTGTGCCTAGCATTTTGGATGAAGATATGAACAAATTAGTGAAAGTATACTTGCTGGTCTGAACATTTAATTTGTTGGTTCTGCAAATCAGGTTTGGTTATTCCCTTCCATGCTATGTTTCCTTAGCATTTCTATTCATATTTGTAATTGGAGATATAGTGTGATCTTTGCCATGAGTTTGGAGCAGATTTCATTGAGAAATCATTGTAATATACACTTTGTTATTTGCAAATAATTTGCATTGTAAGGCTGAAAACAGTAGTACTGTTTTAGTCATTTATATTTCTGCATTTACTTTGTGTTTTAATTCAAACATTGTAACCTTTGGATGCTTTACTGCTAGTGTGGAGGAATAAACAATTGTATCTCTTATATGTCACCCACTTGATTGGAGTATCCTCACTGTTAAGTGGATGCCTGTTGCAAAGCGGATGAATTGTTCTTCAATGTAATATCTTTTCCCCTCATTGAATAAGTGGTAGCGTGGAATCTTCATGGTCGGTTCTCCACCCGCCTTCATTTCTAGCTTGTAATTCAATTTAGTTATTGATAATGATCCCATCACCATATGCTATCACTCGCCTTCAATAGGATCTTGGTGAATATTCTTGGTGAAGGTTACATTCAAGTTGTTTATCTTTGGAAGCTAACGCTAATAATTAGTGCGTGTTGGATTTGTTGTCAAGAAAATTCAAGAAAAAACTAGGGGCTTATTTCAGTGGTATCAGAGCTTGCGAACTTGCCATCCTGTGGAATCTAACATTAAAAATTCGGTTCAGTTCTTTGTGCCTAGCATTTAATCAGAACTCAGAAATTTCTTGCAGCCTGTTGGGTGTTTTAGAGATAAGTTTCAGATTTAATCATGGTCTCTGATGATGAAAACAGTTTGGCAAAGACACTTTATATGGCAAGAAAAAGACTCAAAAAAGAATTTAAGTCAAGGGAAGATGAAGTGAACATACTTCATTTGTTGGAACAATGTTTGAGCCAGGTGAAACAATCACCTTCTGAGATAATGCACTTGACATTAGCACCTGTAGTGACCTCTTTGAATCAACCCTATTAGTTGAGGCATCCCGATGAAGAAACCAAGCTGCTAGTTACTTCTTGCTTCATTGAAGTGACGAGAATTGTGACACCCCAGGTGCCCTATGATGATGAAACCATGAAGATCATTTTAAATATGATAGTGGAGAGTTTTCAAGATTTGAATGAAACTGGAAGTAATTTGTTTCCAATAAGGGTTGCTATATTAAAGACCTTTTCAGAACTTAGAATTTGCATTGTATTGATAGATTTGGAGATGCAAAATCTAATTTATCATTTGTTTCATTATCTCTTCACCTCGACATGGAGTGAGCAAGAAGAGGGGGTGCTCGCAACTGTCATGAATGTTCTAATTCTTACCATCAAAGAAGCTAATAATCTTTCAAAAAGCATCCAATCTCTTCTCATGGATGCTTATGAATGTGAAGAGCAGATTTCACCCACTACTGATGTGTTAATCAATGAAATTTTCAGTCAATGTGAAGAACAGTTGAAGCCATTTATAAGGACAAAGTAGAATGAAGATCGAACAAATGAAGAAGAAATAAATAGAATGCTCAATTCCAATGTTCCTATAGATGAAACTTAGTTTATACCTTCAGATGTGTATATGTCCAAGTACATGGTTGAAGAGGGTATTGAGACATCATCAACTATGAAGACTCAAGAAGAACCTATGCATTCTATAAAAGAACATAAAGAAGACATATCCGCGAGTAAGTCACATGAGGTACCCATGCATTCTTCTGAAGGAAAAAAGAGTTGACATGGAGATGCATGAAGAGGCCATAAGTCTAGATCCAAATGAAAGAGAAGTCCTGTTAGAAGAAGATGATACCCGCTAAACCAGTGAGATGCTTCATCTCTACAATTTAGAAGGATTTTGATTTTGAAAACAAGCCAAAGATGAGAAAGAGAAAGAGGAAGCTGAAGTCTCTTCCCACTTAAAAGCTGATTTGGACGACTTCCTTAAATCGTGTGTTGATGACAACATGGAAGGAGAAGTTTCTAGTAGTTATAAAACATATTTCTTTTCAATTGAATCCAAGCTAAGGTAGAGAGCTAAGGAATTGGAAGGCACTATGGACAAGATGATGAAGAGTGTCCATCACATGCATGACAAGTTGAGGAGTACAGCTCAAAAGATTTTTGAAATCTTTATCCATCAAAGCTGCACTATGTCACCCTAGCCAACGTATGAAGATTGCAGTTCAAGTTCACAAACTGCTGAAAGGGGAATTCAAGTTATGTCAAAGCTTGATGAAATTCATTAGCATGTAGAAAATTTTATTTATGATGTGCCAAGAGGGGTAGATGTATGCTGCATTTCCATTACTGATATGAAGTCTATTAAGTTTGCTTTGGAGGAAATCAAATCAAGTCTTTTGCACATCATTCGTGATAAAGACAAAGTGGCCAAAATTGCTGACAAGGCATTGGAGTGGAACGAGTCTACTAAAACCAAGTTGCAAGAAGTGCATGAGGCTTTAATTGAAGTAGAAACATGGATTTTTGCTATTCAAATGTCATGGGAGTAGGAAAATAAAGAGCATAAGTGCTTCAGAAAATTCTTAATGAGCTTGATCTCATTCAAGAAACCTATGATCTAAAACGTTGTCTTGAAAGAACAAAGCATTTTATTTCACATCCGCAATCCTTTTAGGCCTTTGATAATCCATTATTTGAAGTGGGTACTAATGCGCTTCACTCAAATCCTTTGTTTGTGAATGAAGAGGGAATTTCTTCAAAAAATATTGAAGGAGGAAATTCTAGTTTGTCTTCCAGTAGTGGAGAGGTGGTACATGAGTTACATGAAGATGAATCTACTGTTGCTTCTAGTACATCCATTCAACAAGGAATGAAAAATCAAGGATCACGAAGAAATGAAGACATTATTTTTTATCAACAACAAAGAGTTGATTGGCATACTAATGAGGATTTTATTCATTATTTGATGTGGATGCTTGTGAGGTTCTCATCAGACTTTATTACGTCACCAACTTCTCTCAAAATAATTGATTTCAAAATTGAATTTGATGAAGGATTCATGGAATCTTTTCGGCAATTTATGACACAAGATTCTGGATTCAATTTCTTCAACGAACTTAGGTTTGTTGAACATTTCTTGGAGTTTCAAGAAGTGTCTATTCAGATGGAATAGGTAAATCAGAGGATTCAGGTGAGAATAGTTCTCTGTCTAAGAAGTGGATCTTTAGTGTTGATGGTTTGACATCCTGACATTATTTGGCAAGAAGGAAATATTGAAAATTCTAAAGAGGATGAAACAACATAATATATTCAGAATGAAGTTGTGATCATTTACTCATGTGTTGGGAAATGTCTCTAGTTAAGAATAAGTATTTGGGATCCCAAGTATACTCTTATGAAGATTAGTATGCATAAAAAGGTTTGTTGGAGTGACAAGTGCTAAAATTTCAATTCTATGATTGGTGCTACCTTCTTTTTGTCATTGGTTCATTATTTCTGATCATAAATCGGTGTTCTGGGAAGGAAATGTGATCAAAAGATGCTTTGTGGTGGCATTGGGACCCTTGCTGAAGGTGCCACCAATCTTGTTCATGAGCAGTTATGCCTATTTTGATGAGAAATTCTTATGTTGCAGCTGTTGCTTACCTTCTTGGATGTTGATTTTTCAAAAATCAGATCCCAAGATGATTATTTTAGACCTGCCAAGTGGCTGGTTTATTCATTTTCAGGTCTTTCTGTCTCCTATTTGGACTAAATTTCTGCCTCGAATGAGCAAGAGAATGATTAAGTATGGTAAAAATTCATGTATGGGTTGCTTTTTTTTGATAAATAGTGGATTTCTTGGTATTATCTCATACATTTTTGTTTGGGGTAGCGAACTATTAGCTAATTTGATTCATCAATTTGAGACTCTTGAAGTGAATTATGTGAAGATTTCTTGGAGTTTTTCCAGTGATATCGGTTTTCTTCAAAGGGGGCATGTTGTACATCCTTATGGATTTATGAGGGTGTGAGTATAGAATTTTTGCAAAGATTTGCTATTTGCTTTGCAAAGATTCTTGAGGGAGTCACATTTGTTGCTGTGACTCATTTTGATGCTTTGGGGAACAATGTTGATAAGGTGTTTTTGCAGTTGATCAAAATATTCTTCCATGAGCATTATAACATGCTAGTCATCAACATGGTTGTTTTTGGTTCCACAAAGTTTTCTTGGCAAGTGATGCTGCAGGGTTATGTTCTCAATTCGTCTCGGCTCAAAGGAAGAATGGTACGGTTTTGGATCATTGGTTATATATGTATGATCAGAGTGGAGCAACAACAACATGCTGGGGTTTTTTAGAGATGGATATGGGACCCCAAGATCTTTTTTGTTTTGGTGGAATTAGTTTAGAGTGTTATGTCATTGCTTGAGGACAAACAATTTTTCAGAAGGGCGGACTGTAATGTCCCCATTTTAGCCATACAATCTTCTGTGACTGATAGCCTATTTTCAGAAGCCCGTTGGCTCGTTAGAGGTAAAATTAGGGTTTCCTATTTTATAGGAGGTTTCTGATGCACTTTTGAAGGTTTGCATGTAAGGGTTTCTAATGCATGTCTGGTGGAGTTTTCTGGGTTTTTGGAGAGCTTTGGAATGGTGTAGCATGCATCTCCATCTAACAACTTTTCTTGGCACTTGCTATTTTTTAGCTTGCTTGTTAGAGTTTTGAGATTTGGATTGCAGATTCTTTCTGGGTTTTTAGAGAACTTTGCAGTGATATGGCATGCAAAGGCATTAGGCATCTTTTTAGAGCTTACTATTTTTAGTAAGCTCTATTTTTGAGAGTGCCATCTTGGGCAGTAGCATCAACAGTCAGTTTAGTTTCCATTTTGGGCAGTGCAGTTTGGAGTATATTTGGCTTTCAGCATTTTGAGGTTCATTTTGGTAAAATGATTTATTAAGTCATTTAATATTTTAATATCATTTTTGGGACCTTGACCTAACAAAATGACTTAAAGTTGTTTTAAAAGGTAGTTCTTAAGGGTGAATGCCTCATTGAGAAGGTTTTAATATTTCAAATGTTAATAATGTCCCCTTGAGACTTGGACTCCTAGGGAAGATGATGAATTAAATGTTTTTTAAAATTAAATTATCTCACATGAGGTTTGGGCATCCCTTTTGGAGGAAAGATGGAAAGCCAATAGTCACCTCAAAGTTCTTTAAAAGGAGGCCCTTGCTCATTCATTCATCATCCATTGTTTAACTTATCGAATTGTTGTCGGGATGGCTTTAGATTTATGGCTTTGAGAGATGCATACCTCCTAGCAAGATTCAAGTATCCAATTTTGTGTTTGAAAGATAACACCTAGTTGGATTCGAGGTTGCTTCTCACATGGAGATTGCAGATTGAGCATCAATGTGAAGAAATTTTTGTGATATTATCTATTTTGTGATTGCTAGTTTTGTATGGTAGAAAGTGATTTCTATTCATAAGTCTTTTTGCATATTGAATATCATTGTGGGTGTTTGTTTCAATTGATCCTATGGCCTAGGTGCCTCTTGGTGCTAAATTTCAGATTTTATTATTGAGGGATTGAATTTAAAAGAAAGGTCGACCCCCTTCTTGGCCGTACCATGTCCTTGCTACTTTGATTTTCGTGTTGGGCATCTTTGGAGCTAGTGGTGCTTTGCTACTTGGCATTTTTGGTTGCCTAGCAATTGAAAAGGTTTTTAGTTTCAGATGTATTGGTGCAGTGTGGTGGGAGTTTGAGCTTTTTGGTTGAATGTTTGCTTGTTGGTCTGCACTTTGGTTCACTGGCATTTCATATTAGACTTAGCTCTTTCCATGTTATGCTATATTTCTTGGGCGTCTATGCCTCTAGTTTCATGTGCACTCAATTTGGAGGTGATAGGAGCATTTTGGATGAAGATATGAACAAATTAGTGAAAGTATACTTGTTGGTCTGAACATTTAATTTGTTGGTTTTGCAAATCAAGTTTGGTTATTCCCTTTCATGCTATGTTTCCTTAGCATTTTTATTCATATTTGTAATTTGAGATATAGTGTGATCTTTGCCGTGAGTTTGGAGCAGATTTCATTGAGAAATCATTGTAATAAACACTTTGTTACTTGCAAATAATTTGCATTGTAAGGTTGAAAATAGTAGTACTATTCAAGTCATTTACATTTCTGCATTTACTTTGTGTTTTAATTCAAACATTGTAACCCTTGGATGGTTTACTGCCAGTGTGGAGGAATAAACAATTGTATCTCTTATATGTCACCCACTGATTGAGTGGAGTATCCCCTCTGTTAAGTGGATGCCTGCTGCAAAGTAGATGAATTGTTCTTCAATGTAATATCTTTCCCCCGCATTGAATAAGTGGTAGTGTGGAATCTTCATGGTCGGTTCTCCATTTGCCTTCATTTCCAACTTGTAATTCAATTTAGTTATTGCTAATGATCCCATCACCATATGCTATCACCTCGCCTTCAATAGGATCTTGGTGAAGGTTTCTTTCAAGTTGTTTATCTTTGGGAGCTAACACTAATAACTAGTGTTGTGTTGGATTTGTTGTTAAGAAAATTCAAGAAAAAACTAAGGGGCTTATTTCAATGGTATCGGAGCCTATGAACCTGCCATCCCGTGGAATCTAGCATTAAAAATTTAGTTCAGTTCTTTGTGCCTAGCATTTAATCAGAACTCGGAAATTTCTTGCAGCCTGTTGGGTGTTTCAGAGATAAGTTTCAGGTTTAATCATGGCCTATGATGATGAATTTTTTTTGGCAAAGACACTTTATATGGTAGGAAAAAGACTCAAAAAATAATTTCAATCAAGGGAAGATGAAGTGAACATACTTCATTTGCTGGAACAATGTTTGAGCTAGGTGAATCAATCACCTTCTGAGATAATGCAGTCGACATTAGTAGCTGCAGTGACCTCTTTGAATCAGCCCTATTGGCTGAGGCATCTTGATGAAGAAACCAAGCTGTTGGTTACTTCTTGCTTCATTGAAATGATGAGAATTGTGGTACCCTAGGTGCCCTATGATGATTAAACCATGAAGATCATTTTAAATATGATAGTGTAGAGTTTTCAAGATTTTGATGAAACTGGAAATAATTTGTTTCTAAGAAGGGTTGCTATATTAAAACCTTTTCAAAACTTAGAATTTGTATGCTATTGAGAGACTTGGAGATGCAAAATCAGATTTATCATTTGTTTCATTATCTCTTCACCTCAATATGGAGTGAGCAAGAAGAGGGGGTGCTTGCAGCTGTCATGAATGTTCTAATTCTTACCATCAAAGAAGCTGATAATCTTCCATAAAGCGTCCAATCTCTTCTCATCGATGCTTATGAATGTGAAGAGAAAATTTCTACCATTGCTGATGTGCTAATCAAGGAAAATTTCAGTCAATGTGAAGAACAATTGAAGCCATTTATGAGGAAAAATCAGAATGAAGATCAAGCAAATGAAGAAGAAATAAATAGAATGCTCAATTCCAATGTTCCTATGGATGAAACTCAGTCTATACCTTTAGATGTGTATATGTCCAAGTACACGTTTGAAGAGGGTATTGAGACATCATTAGCTATGAAGACTCAAGAAGAACCTATGCATTCTATAGGAAAACATAAAAAAGACATATCCGTGAGTGAGTCACATAAGGTACCCATGCATTCTTTAGAAGAATGCAAGGAAACAAGAGTTGACATGGAGATGCATGAAGAGGCCACAAGTGTAGATCCAAATGAAAAAGAAGTTTGGTTAGAAGAAGATGATACCTGCTCAACTAGTGAGTTGCTTTTCCATCTCTACAATTTTGGAGGATTTTGGTTTGGAAAACAAGCCAAAGATGAGAAAGAGAAAGAGGAAGCTGAAGTCTCTTCCCACTTAAAATTTGATTTGACCAACTTCCTTGAATCATGTGTTGATGACAACATGGAAGGAGAAGTTTCTAGTAGTTATAAACCAAATTTCTTTTCACTTGAAGCCAAGCTAAGGTAGAGAGCTAAGGAATTGGAAGGCACTATGGACGGGATGATGAAGAGTCCATCACATGCATGGCAAGTTGAGGAGTACAACTCAATGGATTTTTGAAATCTTTATCCATCAAAGCTGCACTACATCACCTCAACCAGCATATGAAGATTGCAATTCAAGTTCACAAACTACTAAAAGTGGAATTCAAGTTATGTCAAAGCTTAATGAAATTCATCGACATTTAGAAAAAATGATTTATGATGTGCTAAGAGGGGTAGATTTATGTTGCATTTCCATTACCGATATGAGGTCCATTAAGTTTTCCTTGGAGGAAATCAAATCAAGTCTTTTGCACATCATCCGTGATAAAGACAAAGTGGCGAAAATAGCTGACAAGGCATTGGAGTGGGATGAGCTTACTAAAACCAAGTTGCAGGAAGTGCATGAGGCTTTAATTGAAGTAGAAACATGGATTTTTGCTGTTCAAATGTCATGGGAGCAGGAAAATAAAGGAAGAGTAGAAGAGCTTTAAAAAATTCTTGATGAGCTTGATCTCATTCAAGAAACCTATGATCTAAATTGTTGTCCTAAAAGAATAGAGCATTATGTTTCACATCCGCAATATTTTTAGGCCTTTGATTATCCTTTATTTGAAGTGGGTACTAATGCACTTCACACAAATCCTTTGTTTGTAAATGAAGAGGGAATTTCTTCAGAAATTATTGAAGGAGGAAATTCCAGTTTGTCTTCCAGCAATGGAGAGGTGGTACATGAGTTAAATGAAGATGAATCTACTGCTGCTTCTAGTACATCCATTCAAAAAGGAATGGAAAAGAAAGGATCTCGAAGAAATGAAGACATTCTTTTTGATCAACAACAAAGAGTTGATTGGCATACTGATGAGGATTTTATTCATTATTTGATGTGGATGCTTGTGAGGTTCTCGTTAGACTTTATTATGTCACCAACTTCTCTCAGAATAATTGATTTCAAAATTGAATTTGATGAAGGATTCATGGAATCTTTTTGGCAATTTATGACACAAGATTCTGGATTCAATTTCTTCAACGAACTTAGGTATTTTGAATACTTCTTGGAGTTTCAAGAAGTGTCTATTCAGATGGAAGTGTCTGAGAAGTGGATCTTCAGTGTTGATGGTTTGGGATCTTGACATTATTTGGCAAGAAGGAAATATTGAAAATTCTAAAGAGGATAAAACAACACAATATATTTAGAATGAAGTAGTGATCATTTACTCATGTGTTGGGAAATGTCTCCAGTTGAGAATCAATATTTAGGATCCCAAGTATATTCTTACAAAGATTAGTATGCATAAAAAGAAGGTTTGTTGGAGTGACAAGAGCCAAAATTTCAGTTCTATGATTGCTACTACCTTCTTTTTCTATCATTGGTTCATTATTTCTGATCATAAATCGGTGTTTTGGGAAGGAAATGTGATCAAAATATGGTTTGTGGTGGCATTGAGACCCTTGCTGAAGGTGCCACCAGTCTTGTTCATGAGCAGTTATACCTATTTTGATGAGAAATTCTTATGTTGCAGTTGCTACTTACCTTCTTGGATGCTGATTTTTCAAAAATCAGATCCCAAGATGATTATTTCAGACCTGTCAAGTAGTTGGTTTATTCATTTTCAGGTCTTCCTGTCTCCTACTTGGACTGAATTTCTGCCTCAAATGAGCAAGGGAATGATTCAATATGGTAAAAATTCATGTATGGGTTGTTTTTGTTGATAAACCATGGATTTGTTGGTATTATTTCATACATTTTTGTTTGGGGCAGCGAACTATTAGCTGATTTGATTCATCAATTTGAGACTCTTGAAGTGAATTATGTGAAGATTTCTTGGAGTTTTTCCAGTGATATCAGTTTTCTTCAAAGGGGGCATGTTGTACATCCTTATGGATTTATGAGGGTGTGAGTATAGAATTTTTGCAAAGATTTGCTATTTGCTTTGCAAAGATTCTTGAGGGAGTCACATTTGTTTCTATGACTCATTTTGATGCTTTGGGGAACAATGTTGATAAGGTGTTTTTGCAGTTGATCAAAATATTCTTCCATGAGCATTATAACATGCTAGTCATCAACATGGTTGTTTCTGGTTCCACAAAGTTTTCTTGGAAAGTGATGTTGCAGGATTATGTTATCAGTTCTTCCTGGCTCGAAGGAGGAATGGTACGGTTTTGGATTATTGGTTATATTTGTATGATCAGAGTGGAGCAACAACAACATGGTGGGGTTTTTCAGAGATGGATATGGGACCTAAAGATCTTTTTTGTTTTGGTGAAATTATTTTGGAGTGTTATGGCATTGCTTTAGGACAAGCAATTTTTGGGAAGGGCGGACTGTAATGTCCCCATTTTAGCCATACACTCTTCTGTGACTGATAGCTTATTTCCAGAAGCCCGTAGGCTCATTAGAGGTAAAATTAGGGTTTCCTATTTTATAGGAGGTTTCTGATGCATTTTTGAAGGTTTGCATGTAAGGGTTTTTGATGCATTTCTGGTGAAGTTTTCTGGGTTTCTGGAGAGCTTTAGAATGGTGTAACATGCATCTTCATTTGATAACATTTTTTTGACACTTACTATTTTAGCCTGCTTGTTGGAGTTTTGAGATTTAGATTGCAAATTCTTTTTGTGTTTTTAGAGAGCTTCACAGTGATATGGCATACAAAGGCATTGGTAAACTTTTCAAAGTTTACTATTTTTAGTAAGCTTTATTTCTAGCAATGGCATCTTGGGCAGTAACATTAGCAGTCAGTTCAGTTTCCATTTTGGGCAATGCAGTTTGGAGCATATTTGGCTTTTAGCATTTTGAGGTTCATTTTGGTAAAATGATTTATTTAAGTCATTTAATATTTTAATATCATTTTTGGGAACTTGGCCTAACATAATGACTTAAAGTTGTTTTAAAAGGTGGTTCTTAAGGGTGGACACCTCATTGAGAAGGTTTTAATATTTCAGATGTTAATAATGTCCCCTTGAGACTTGGATGCCTAGGGAAGAGGATGAATTAAATGTTTTTAAAAATTAAATTATCTCACATGAGGTTTGGGCATCTCTTTTGGAGGAAAGATGGAAAGCCAAATGTCACCTCAAAGTTCTTTAAAAGTAGGCCTTTGCTCATTCATTCATCATCCATTCTTTAACTTATCAAATTGCTGCCAGAATGGCTTCAAATTTATGGCTTTGAGGGATGCATACCTCCTAGCAAGATTCAAGTATCCGATTTCGTGTTTGGAAGATAACACCTAGTTGGATTCGAGACTGCTTCTCACAGGAAGATTGTAGATTGAGCATCAATGTGAAGAAATTTTGGTGATATTATCTATTTTGTTATTGCTTGTTTTGTATGACTGAAAGTGATTTCTATTCATAAGTCCTTTTGCATATTGAATATCATTGTGGGTGTTTGTTTCAATTGATCCTATGGCCTAGGCGTCTCTTGGTGCTAAATTGTAGATTTTATTATTGAGGGATTGAATTTAAAAGTAAGGTCAATCCCCTTCTTGGCCGTACCATGTCCTTGCTGCTTTGATATCCATGATGGGAATCTTTGGAGCTGTTGGTGCCTTGATACTTGGTGTTTTTTGGTCGCCTAACAATTGAAAAGGTGTGATTTTAGTTTCAGATGTATTGGTGCAGTGTGGTGGGCGTTTGGACTTTTTGGTTGAATGTTTGCTTGTTGGTCTGCACTTTGGTTCGCTGACATTTCATATTAGACTTAGCTCTTTCCATGTTATGCTATATTTCTTGGATTTCTATGCCTCTAGTTTCATGCACACTCAATTTGGAGGTGTTAGGAGCATTTTGGATGAAGATATGAACAAATTAGTGAAAGTATACTTGTTGGTCTAAACATTTAATTTGCTGGTTCTTCAAATTAGGTCTAGTTATTCCCTTTCATGCTATGTTTCCTTAGCATTTCTATTCATATTTGTAATTTTAGATATAGTGTGATCTTTACCGTGAGTTTGGAGCAGATTTCATTGAGAAATCATTGTAATAAACACTTTGTTACTTGCAGATAATTTGCATTGTAAGGCTGAAAACAATAGTACTATTTCAGTCATTTATATTTCTACATTTATTTTGTGTTTTAATTCAAACATTGTAACCCCTAGATGGTTTACCGCCAGTTTGGAGGAATAAACAATTGTATCTCTCATATGTCACCCACTAATTGAGTGTAGTATCCCCACTATTAAGTGGATGCCTGCTACAAAGTGGATGAATTTTTCTTTAATGTAATATCTTGCCCCCCATTGAATACGTGGTAGCATGGAATCTTCATGGTCAGTTCTCCGCCTGCCTTAATTTCTGGCTTGCAATTCAATTTAGTTATTGCTAACGATCTCATCACCATTTGCTATCACCTTGCCTTCAATAGGATTTAGTGAACATTCTTGGTGAAAGTTACTTTCAAGTTGTTTATCTTTAGGAGCTAATGCTAATAATTAGTGTTGTGCTGGATTTGTTATCAAGAAACTTCAAGAAATAACTAAGGGGCTTATTTCAATGAAATAGGTATGAATGCAAAAGCTACTATTTTGTAGAAAATTAGTCTAGGATGAGGCTCCATCTTTAGGATCTTAAAACAACAAAGAAAATATTGGAAACTTCACAATGTATGAAATAACTAGAAAATTATAAGTGAGACATTAAAAGGCAATTAACTCATTTAAAAATGGGGATAGCATGATCATCACATTGCAAAATTGAAGAATTTGAGAAATCAACTTGCAATGATGAAGGTTGAATATGATGACTTTGAAATTACGTATTTTTCAATTGAAAGTATTTCAAATGAGTAACATAATTTCATATCCACATTGGAGCTAATTGGAAAATTTGAGAATATCATACTAGAAGAAGTATATGGAGTTTTGTCGAATAAAGAGGATAGACTTAAAAAGTTTATATGTGAGTCTAGCAAGAGTTGTCAAGCATTTATGGCTAGAGGCAAATGCAAGTATTACAATAAAAGAAAATCATATCAAAATCAAAGACAAAAACAAGAGAATCAACATATAATAATTAAATTCCGTGGAATAAACCAAGGGAAAATCAAGAAAAACATATTTTTCAAAAGGCACAAAATGAATGGAGAAATTAGAAAGACAATTTTAAAAGAGACAAAGCTATCTTATGTTACAACTGTGGAGAAGAGGGGCATGAAAATGATCAATGTCCTAAGAAATCATATGCATGAAGGTAAAGAAAATTCTATCAAAGAAGACAATCAGATTTTATTGAAGAAGAAGGTAATCATAATACATTAATAACATTTTTAGCTGCTCAAGGAAATTCAAATAACAAATGGTATATTGATTCAAGAGCTAGCCAACATATACAATAAAAACTTCTTTAGTTCTTTAGAAGAAGTGAAATGTGCAAGGATATTCCATGGGGATGATAATTCACATGAAATTGAAGGAATAGGTTCAATTCCAATGAAAGGACATAATAAGTTGGAAATAATAGATGTGAATCTTGTAGCTAAGTTAACAAAAAAATTCTCTTAGCAAGTTGAATAAATCAATGTAGTTATAAGGTGGAGTTCTATTACGATAAATGTCTAATCAATAACATTAAATGATGGATTCAAAATTGTGGCTATAGAAGTTGAGAGTGATGGCATCTACAAAATTTTAGCTTGTTGATAAGACAACTTACATTACTATTGGTCCCTCCACAAGTGAGTTGTGGCATCAATTTTGTTGTCACTTAAACTATCAAATTTTGGCTATGCTTTCAAAGATGAATATGGTTGATGGACTACCTTGGATAAGGGTAAACACAAATGTGTGTATAGAATGCATGGTTGGAAACAACACAAAGACAATGTTTGAGAGGTCTACAAGGAGGGCAAGTAAATCTCTTGAACTTGTCCATAGTGATTTATGTGGGCCTATGAATCCCCATCGATGGGAGGAGCTAGGTACATCTTAACATTTATTGATATTTTTTTAATGAAAGTTTGGGTCTATTTCTTTAAGAAAAAAGATGATGTGTTCAACACATTTGAAATGTTTAAAGCATTTGTGGAAAATCAAAGTGGGAATAAGATCATGTGAATAAGAATAGATAATGATGGAAATATTCCAATAACAAGTTCAAATATTTTTGTTAATATAATGGGATCGAAAGAGAAATGTCTAACATATATACTCCTCAACAAAATGGCGTTGTTGAAAGGAAGAATATGGCCTTAATGGAAATGAAATGGTGAATGCTACAATCAAATGATCTTTCTTCATTTCTTTGGGTCAAGGCTATCAATACTACATCTCATGTCTTGAATAAATCTCCTATAACTTGTTTTTTGAAAATCACTCCCAAAGAAGCATGGAGTGGAAAGAAACCAAATGTTAAGTATTTTAGTGTAGACAACCAAAATTGTCCATGTCATAACATTACCTAGTTGATACATGACCTTGTAAGACATCTTGTAATATTTTGCCCTAGGTCATTACATTATCCTACTTATCCCATTTATTCCACTTAATCACCTTCCCAATTAATTAAATAAATCTCATTTATTTTATTAATTCCCCTTCACATTTCTTAAAATAATTCAAATTATATATATTTGAATTAATCTCTAACTTATTACCACATTGCAACATGTGTCACATGACTACAACTCTTCACATGCACAAATAATTTTATTATTATTTAAATTATGAGATTCCCACTCACATCCTATTTTTAGCCCCA